>JAMXBD010002749.1:0-166114 GCA_024138025.1 Combretum micranthum | reverse complement strand
ACTATTTTTTTTTACAAACTTAAGCTTATCACACTTTCAAAACATATTGTACCACAAGAACATTGTTGGAGACACACCACCAAATTCATGCATAGGTTTGAGTATATATGTATTCAAGGGATTTTCTTTCAACCATATGATGTATCTATATTTTTGTACAAAAGCCCTTGAGTGAAGTAAAGTTTGAAAACTCTAGTTTTGAAGTTTGGAAAATTCGAGTCAAATCTGTACGCTGCTATTCCGAGACCTAAATAACTTCTTTTGATAAAAATAACCTTAAAAATAGATAGATCTTTCCGAGTAGGTAGAAATCGGTATATAATATGCGAAATTCCGAGTTAAAATGAGCAAGTTATGGCCATTTTAAATTGGAATTTCCATTCATACGATTTTTGACGAATTCAATAAGATCGAATTATAGAGTTTGATAGATCGTGGATGAAATACTCATGTCGGGTATTTCTTTTGGTTTAGGTGTCGAGGACGAAGATCTTCCCTTCCCAGAGGATTACTTCGACTCCTAGAAGAAAGCTATGGACGAGTGAGTTTCCTTTACGCTTATGTATTCGCGCATGTGCTTGTAGAATAGAGCACTAGATGTTAGGAAAAGATAAAATTGATATGCATGTGGGATATCATGGGAATTATGTATGTGATTCGTTGTGTGCGATCAATGAACAATAATAAAATATATCGGAACCCGATTTGTGATTGATATAAATGTCTCCATGTATGTATTTGTTATGTGTGCGAATATTGTTTGATCGCTTTAAATGATTTAATGTCATATCGGAATCCCCATATAATAAATTGCTCATGCATATCACTTAGAATATCATTTCGAAATTTTGCTACTACTCCTCAGCGTGGGACCGGAAAGGTAAGCTGCCTTGCTACAATCTTGAGAGTTAGGACGTTCGGGGAATACGGTCTCAAGGTGTAGCCGAGCCGGATCGATCGCTTTGGGTAAGGAAAGCCCGAGGACTAGTAGTACGGTTCGTTGGAACCCCAAGACGCGTGCAACTTTCAGGAGGTCGTTCGGGACCTAGTTCAAAGCATTCCCTAACCTCCGATGGAGGGGTAAATCCATCAAACATACGAAACGGATAGTCGTATGTAATGTTTGATCATATGGTTATTGCATTCATATGCTTGATTAATAAACTTGGTTGATTGTTTGTTATGAGTACTTTTGCGTAAGGAATATCTCACTAAGCTAGTAATGCTTATACTCCTATAGACTTTTGACCTTGCAGGTTTATCTTTTTGCACCGGAGACCATCTTGACCACCCGGGTAGAATCTTTATTTTGGGAAGCTTTTGGAGGAATTCTATTTCATAGTATTAGAGTAGATTTCTTCTAAAATCTTCTAGCTTTTGTTGCTTATCTTAGCAAGACCATGATTATTATGAAATTATCGGGGGAATGCCCCTTAGAAGTTGTAAGACTTTTATTTCAATGAAATATATATTAATGTTATTTTGCATGTTCCGCTGCCAATGTCTTAAAATGCATTACTCCACCGTCTCCCTTTGTTGTGAATGTACGCCTTGTACCGATATGAAAGCTTTCGAGTGATTGAGGTAGTCATTCTTAAGTTTTAATATTGCGTACGGCGGGCTGTCACGTTTAGGGTACCCGCTGGGGCGTGACAAATAGTCTTCATCGACGATATTTTGATCTACTCAAAAAGTGAGAAGCAACATGAAGAGCATCTAAGGATGGCGTTGCAAACTTTAAGAGAAAATAAGCTATACGCCAAGTTGTCTATGTAAGCCCTTGAAAATTTCAACAAATAATTCTAAAGATGAACTTAGGAAATAAAACCCTGAAAATCACTCCGAGTTAAAACCGAACTTTGACAAGTCCCAAACATCGAACGAATCCGGAAAATTCTGAATCGTGAGAAAAATAAGAAATCTCAGAAATAAAATAGCAACTTAAAATACTTCTATTCTGAAACCTTTATGTACGACAAACTTCCTATTTAACTTCGACTTATAAATTCGGATAAAATATAGCCCTAAAACAAATTGTTAAGAAGTGAATAGTGACTGGCTTCGGGAATAAAACTCAATCCAAAAGAATTCCGGACGTGGTGAGATATTTGATACTTATGAGAGTTGACCTTAAAATAAAACTCACCAATCAGACAAGTCATATAAGTGTGAAATATCGGTTCTGTATTGGCAATGGTGTAAACCGGAAGGTTAACCGGGAAACCTGAGTCTCCAAAACTCCCAAGAGACTCAGTAACCTAGATCCGACAATCTCGTATTCCTAAACCCAGGAGTTGGAACAAGAGGAAAAGTGTAATTGGTTCGTATTAAGTCTAGGATACCCTGGGAAGATGAGATCAGTGAAATTTCGACCTATTCCAATCTGATCAGGTGCCAGTTTCGAAAAGCGAGCTCTGGGATTCGAAATGTTAAGAACATGTTATTAGTGCCTTTAGAATTATATTTCTAAAGGATCTCTAAGCTATTAGTTTTACAAATTTTCAAATAGCTAGAATTATCTGATTTTACAGTTTATTCGTATTTCGTTGCTACCAGTAATTAGTGAGTTTTTCAGTACGATTAATATTATTAGTTACCTAAATTGTTATTATTATTTTTATAAGATATACCTAGTTCTCCTGGTGATCGGATAGTACTCGGACGAACTTTGGAAATCGGAGAACGAAACCCTATATCGGGCCGATTCCAGCTTAGTGAGGGGAGCCTAGAAACCCTAGATCCGGCTTTTCTTCGATTTCATAATAAAAGGAATTTTATAAAGTAAATGAACATGAATTATTGTTCTAAAGCATATTCTAAACCCCTAAAAGTTCCAATTTCGGGAAATTTTCAATTCCGAGCCTTCCCGAGCTCAATTACGGAAAAGCGTGCCCCGGACCACGGATTCAGAAAAATGTTCCGGAATATTCATTAGAACCGTAATTTTATAAGGATTCCAAAAATATCAATTTCATAATTTTTCGAGCTATAAAAATTACAGTTATAGCTTTTCCCGTGTTTTCGTTACAACCGGTAAAGTAGATGTCTTGTCTACTATTCACAAGTACAACCTACACTACACACTACCCATACCCTATTCTTATCCTTACAACTACTCATTTCAATTTTCTTTTCCAAGAAATTTTGTCTCTAAATTAATTATCACATTTATTACATTTTCATTTACTAAATTACAAAAGTTAAAATTTTCAAAACACACACACACCCACACAAGGGATGGCCGGCGCCCCTCCCTCCTATTTCCCTCTCAATTGAGTTATTTTTACTTCTTTTTAATTAACTAAACCCTAATTCATTTAGTATATATACTAAATGTTCTCTCTCTCTCTCATTTCCTTCTTATTTTTCAAATTGTAAAAGAACAAAAGTCCTCTCTTTCTCTCCAAGTGTGCCGTGAGTCCCTCTCCCCCATTCCCTTACAATTTCAACTTTGTTTCTTCTTCTTTCCTCCTTCAAGACTTTTGGTATGTATATTTAGGCTTTTTCATCCTAAATCTTGTTATGGCAAGATCATTCTTGTGTGTTTTCTCATAAATCCCAATGAGCATGAGCAAGGGACATGAAAACACTACTACAAGAATCTCAAGCCATCTCAAGAAGTGGATCTAGCCTTTGAATGAGTTTTTGTTGGAATAACCACTTGTTCATGCATATAAAATAGAGATCTTGCACACATATTGTTGTTCATGCCATGAGATCCATGATTTATACCTCATACTTAGTAGATCTAAAGTTTAGATACCCACATTGTCATTTACATGCATGATCATAGAGTTATTTTTGTTTTCTATGCTTGATGATCATAAAAATGTAGTCTTGTTCATGTATAGAGAAGTTAGATAATAGATCTTCACACTTGGGAAGCAAGAATATTGGAAAAAGAAAGGTTTTGTTAAATATGAGATGTTGGAAATTCGGATGAAATGGAAACCCTAGTTTGAAAGCCACCAAAATCATTTTTAAACTCATGTTTCATAAGAAAAATGAAGGGTATGTGTAATAGGTATATTAAAGGAATGATTTTTATAAGTTTAGATGAGTTTAGGCATGATAGGAATGTAAAACAAGTAGTGGGTTAGAATTAGAAATGTTGGAATGTTGATCAATGGTTAAAATTCGTAACTTAGGTTCATGCCTACAAGAACACTTGGTATTTAAGTCTAAATTGGATGTATTATAAGCTAAATGAAGTCCTTAGATAATATACATATTGGAGCTTCAATTTTTAATGCATTAAACAAGTTTTCCCTTAAGAAAAATACAAGAAAATAAAATTTAGAAAATTCGGATTTTTACAAAAAGCTAGTTCAAAGACATGTTTACCAAATGAAAAATGGGAATTTTTATGCATGAATGGAGGCCATGATTAATATAGACCTTGAGAACTTATTTTTAGTTATATAATAAGTGGATTACAAGATTAAAAGTCAAGGAAACCCTAAGGAGTATAATGGGAAAAATAGCTTCTTAGAAATAATCTTTATGGGAATTTCTCAACACTTAAGAGTTCATATGAGTTTATTATCACAAAAGTTATTATGACCATGCATATATTAAGTTCATCACATGGCATTCATATTAGTAATTCATTCCCATATCATTCATGCATGAATCATCATCTAGGAACACTTTTATCAAAAGCAAAACAAATTTTTGAGATTGGAACACTTGCGGAACAGATCTGATCCCACTGTTCCGTGGCCCTACTATTTTCAAAACTTGAAAATAATACTAGAAATAGATAGATCTTTCGAAGTAGATAGAGATCGATATAAAATTTGCGAAATTCCGAGTTAAAATGACCGAGTTATGGCCGTTTTAAGTTGGAACTTCCGCAAATAGCGAGAATTCCGATTTTGTGATGTATAGATACATAGTTTGAATTAGTTTAGTGATGAGATTCTCATTAGGCTATCTTTATTTGGTAGGTGAACCCGAGTACGACAATACTGTATCACCCGACCATCGTCACTAAGAGACCGTACCATGGCCGAGTGAGTTCCCCTTCCGATTTCAATTATTGCTTGTGATTGTAATAATAGTCGCACTAGTTGTTAGGTGAAGATAAAAAGGAAAATTATGTATGATGGGGTTATATGGGATTTATATATTGTCTGTTGTTGATGTGTGAAACGGACCTTAAGAAATATCGAAACCGGGTGTTAAGCTATGGATTGATTGTCTAGTGTGTTATACTGAATGTCTGCGAATAATTGTTGGCCACCTGAAAGAATCGAATTAATGAATATTTGACTCAATTGTAATTGGATTCATTCATAACACGATGGGGATGGAGCATTAGCATTGGTTGGTTTTTCGTGATCCATAAAACGAATACTTGTTGGTTAATCGTGATCCATAAAACGAATACTTGTTGGTTAATCGTGATCCATAAAACGAATATTATCAGTTGACCGTGAGCTTAAACGGCGTCGTACCACAGGATTCGTAAATCTGCTAACCCGGGATGGAGGGCGCAAGTCCATCCACATATGATTTCCGGCTGGTCATATGTTTACTAAACTCACTTGTTGATGCATTTCACTTGGTTGCTTAATTACTTGGTTGAATGTGTTGTGTTTATTGTAATTCGGAAGTTCCACTCACTAAGCTAGTGTAGCTTATACCCTATAGTTTCCTGTTGCAGTATGAGTACCTTTGGCTTTCTCCGAGGACCCGTGGACACCAGGTACGGCTCTTAGATAATAAGGAGCTTTTGATGAGGCCGGGGTCTAAAGATTAGAAATGGACACTAATTCCGTTTTCCGAATCGGTAATTGAAGGGCAATGTAAGGAAATGTGGGGTTGAGAATTGGTAACTGGTGTTATCGGGGGTATGCCCCCTAGATCATGTGATAGAATAATTCTCTGTATGACAGTTAGTTTACATTCTTGCTACTGTGTATATCTCTTTAAGCTACTACGAAGCAAAGTATGACTATAAATGTTGAGAGCGAGCCTTACACTCGATGTTTAAGCTCATGGGAATACTAGGATTGTCTCACTTGAGATTAAATGTTGAGTGTGGCGGACTGTCACGTGTAGGGCACACTTTGGGGCGTGACAGTCTAAATGTGACTTTTGGTTAGATCGAATATCCTTTCTAGGACATGTTGTGTTAGGAGAAGGTATCTCGGTCGACTTCGAGAAGATCAAGGTTGTAGTGAATTGGAAACAGCCACAAACAGTAACCAAAGTATGAAGCTTTTTGGGATTGGCTGGCTATTACTACAAGTTTGTAAGGGATTTTTCGAAAATAGCTAAGCCATTGACCTAATTAACACAGAAGAACGAGAATTTTGTATGGACAGATAAACAAGAGCAGAGTTTCCAAGAATTAAAACAACGGCTGGTATCGACACCAATTTTGGTTTTGCTAGACCTGAAGAAATCTTATACTGTGCATAGTGATGCTTCAAGAAATGGCCCTGGATGTGTACTCATGCAAGAAGGAAAAGTTATTGCTTATGCTTCCAGACAATTGAGACCACATGAGCAGAACTACCCTATGCACGATTTGGACTTAGCCGCAATTGTTTTTGCTTTAAAACTTTAGAAGCACTATCTATATGGATAAAGGTGCGAGATATATACAGATCATAAGAGTCTTAAGTATCTATTTACACGGAAGGAACTAAATATGAGGCAAAGAAGATGGTTGGAGTTGATCAAATATTATGATATAGGAATTAACTATTTTTCGGGAAAGGTAAATGCGGTTGTAAATGCTCCGAACCGGAAAAATTATGGGGAAGTAGCTGCATTCATCACAAGCTAAAAGGAACTAATAAGAGAATTAGAGAAATTGCAGAATGAGTTCATTGGACAAAGTGTGGAATTGAAGATAGCTAATTTGGTGTTGGAACTAACCCTAGTTGAAAGAATCAAAGAGGCTCAAAGATATGAAGAAGTGATGCAAAAGCTTAAGAGGGAGGTCTAGGAAGGAAAATATTCTGACTTTGTAATAGATAAGAAGGATGTGGTTAGCATGAAAAGGTAGCTATGTGTGCCGGAGGATGAAGAGTTGAGGAAAGAGATTTTGAGTGAAACCCACAACTCCGGCTACACTATACACCCGGGATGTACCAAAATGTACCAAGACTTGAAAAGCCACTACTGGTGGAATGGCATAAAAAGGGATGTAGTAGACTATGTTATGAAATGTATGGTTTGCCAACAAGTAAAGGTAGAACACCAAAGGCTAGAAGGATTGTTAAAGCCTTTGCTTATCCCTGAATGGAAATGGGATCAGATATCCATGGATTTTGTGTGTGGTTTTCCAAAGACTTCGATAGGTTGTGATGCAGTGTGGGTAATTGTGGATCGATTAACAAAATCAGCACACATTTTGCCAATCAACATGACATACTTTATGAATAAGTTAGCAAAGATCTATATCCGAGAAATAGTGTGGCTACATGGTGTGCCCACAGGAATTATTTCAGATCGAGACTGTCACGCCCCGGAGGGTACCCTAAACGTGTTAGTCCACCACATATAATATCAAAGCTAATGAATGACAACCTTAGTCACGTAGGGGCTTCGATATCATATGCAAGGCATGCTTCCAAGATAGTAGGAGACTCACAGGGTTATTGTTACGCCCCGAAGGGTACCCTAAACGTGACATTCCGCCGTACACAATATTAAAGCCTAAGAATGACCACCTCGTCACGCGAAGGCTTCCATACTATGTACAAGGCGTCTAACACATGGAGGAGACTCATCGGAGTAATACATTTTACGTTGATATAGCTTGAGTAACAATGTAAAGAAAATACAAATTTACTATACTTCAGATACAAATCACTATACTTCATAATACAAATCATTAAACTTCAATTACACTTCATCAAAAGAGTCTACTACGTAAAACTATTACAAGGAAATAATAAAACTAGCTGGTAACTTCAAACATTCGTGTTCTTTGCCGAAATCCCGAAATCATTCCCAGCTCCAACCAATTCGGTCCCCACTTTGCATTCTTGAAATAACCTGCTCATTTAAACAACTATTGGGGTATAAGCTACACTAGCTTAATGAGAATTTCCTTAGTTCCGTACCATAACAAGCAAGTTAAAATCAATCATATGCTATGCATGAACAAACACGTGAGCAAGCAATTATGCATGGGTATCCGGAACCCACACACAGAACGGATTTACGCCCTCTGTATCTTAGGTTAGGGATGGTATTGAAGTCTACACGACTGCTGCTAGTCCCCAAGCCCTCGGCTCATAGCACTCGCCTCGGCTAGGCTCACACATGGAATGCATCCCGATGCGCCTTAGTTCCTATGAATGAGCTCTGATCCCGAGTCTCATTATCCAAACGAGTCATCGGATCATACCGATCGACCTGCGTAGGAGTAGCACGCTACCAATGCAATATGTCCGATGCGATGCATGATCAATTTAATTTTTGCTTAGGTCAAAATATTCATACATTCTTTAGAATGACCAATCAATATCACACACATAACAGAAATAATATGAACAATGCAGTTATCCAATCGAATCGTGGTTTCGATATGCTTTAGTATTCTTTAGCATACATTCATCACAGTCTCATCATATATCCCGTCCATTCATATCGATTTTTATCTTGTTCCTATAATTCTAATGACTAACTACAAGCACAAACAAGGTAACAAAAAGGAGAAAACTCACTCGGCCATTGGATCACCGGTCTTCTAGTAATAATAATTCGGTGGTAGGGAATTGTCGATCTCGGGATCTCCTAAAAAGGAAGAAATACTCTAATAAGTATTTCATCACTTAACTAATCCAAACTATCAAATTTGCAATTCGCGTCCTAAGCGGGCATTCCAATTTAAAATGGCCATAACTTGGTCATTCTAACTCGGAATCTCACAAATTATATATCGATTTGTATCTACTTCGAAAGATCTATCTAATTATAATATTATTTTCAAGTTTTGAAAACATTTAGGTATCGGAACAGAGGGATCAGATCTGATCAGTAACGGTTTCCGATTTCGAAAAATATAGTTTTGTAAATGTTTGTACTAACATGAATGACATGAGATGAGCTCAATGTATGAATGATTTCCTAACATGAATGGCATGAGATGAGCTCAATGTATGCATGATCTTGATGATTTTTGCTAAAAGAAAATTTTGGAACTCTTTATTTTGCAAGACTTCAACTATAACTACTTTTTGAAAAATCTAGTTTTCTAACTTTGATCATTTCCATTTGTTTTGGATTTATTACTTAAGAAAATATAATTATTTTTGTTAAAATCGAGTCTTCATTATATATATTACTTATGACCTTCATTTCTACATAAAAATTTCCATTTTACACTTTGTAAATATGTTTTCCAATATGATTTACTAAAAATCGAATTTTAGAAAATCCACTTTTTGAATGATTCATTTGGGAAAAACTTGTTTAAAGCATTAAAATTTAAGGCTTTACTATATCAATTACCTAAGGACTTCATTTAACACATAAAACTTGCAATTTGAGCTCAAATACTAAGTGATTACTTATGCATCATCTCAAATTACGAATTTGACAATTGATCACTAACTCAAAATTTTTCATTTTAATTCCATTACTTGTTTAACACCTTACTCATGCCTAAACTCATTTTAACTTGTAAAAATCATTGCTTAATGATATATTACCTATATACTTCATTTTCACATAAAACATGAGTTTTGAAGTTGATACATGGGTTCTAAAAATTGGTCTTGGTTGGGATCCGAATTTACAAAATTCATTTTTGGTTATATCTTTTGATAAAATCTATCTAAGCTCATGAAAATCCATCCTTACATATCCTATCCTAAGAGCCTTTCATTTCTTAAATAAAAACTTCATTTTTGAGTTGGTAAACATGTTTTTAAAATAGGCCTTGGCCAAAATCCAAAATAGAATTTTTATTTTGAAAATAACTTTTGAAAATCACTTTTGATTCTTGTAAAAAGAAGTCTTGATGATATACATATATTAAGCCTTCATTTTCTTAAGTAAAAATTACATTTTGACACTTGGAAAGTGGTTTTTAAATATTGGTCTTGCCAAAATACGAATTTACAAATTTTGTTCAAGTTCAAATCTAAGTCTACATATAATATGAACATACCTAGATGAAACCCATGAAAACAAATTTAAACTCATAGATCTAAACTTTGTTTATCAAAATACTCATTTATGTTATCTATACCCTAAGCCCTTCATTTTAAATGAAAAATACACATTTTGAAGTTGAAAAATCACTTTTCTAAATATGGTTCCATTTTCATCCGAATTTTCAAAATTGTTTTTGTTGAAAATAAAATAGATCTTGAGTTTCCTACAATTTTCCTACCATCATCATGCTATAGCAAGTTGTTCATGAACATAAACAAAGATCTAATGCATTTATGAACTCAAAACACTAGATCTAGTTTTCTAAACTAGTTTTAAATGCATGAATCACTAAGATAGACATGTGGATGATAGATCTATACATAAATCATAAGAAATAACAAAGATAACAACTTAAATAACAAGATCTATGGCATAAAAAAAATCAAGCTACAAAAATTTAGATCTACAATATATATCAACTTTAAACAAGAAAATAATTGAAATACAAGATAATAAAAGTAGAGAAAAGGAGTGTTTCATTTTTGGCATCATCCTAAGCTTTTAAGCTTATGGAAGGTCATTTGATGCATGAAACCTTCATTACACTTTACCTATATCACCTATGGAGGCTTTGAGATGAAGATTTGCTTAGAAATCTTCAAGAAATATGGGTGGAAGCTAATGGAAGATGTGGGGGCAGCTTGGTTCTTGAAGAAACAAGAACAAGAAGAAGAGAAGAAAGAGAGGAAATAGAGAGAGAAAAGGTTAAAGAATGAAAGAGGGAAAGTGAGTAAATGGAGTGAGAGAAAATGAGTGTTTTAATGAATAAATGAGAGAAAAAAATAAAACAAGGGCAGCCAATTTGGACATGCTGCACGTGAATTAGAAGAGGGAGAGAGAGAAATTTGTTGAATTTGACTTGAAATTGATTTGTGTAATAAATGTATTATGTACTTTCTTAAGAAGGAGTAGAATATAATTAATTGGTCAAAATGGAGTAAATAAAGGACAATGGCAGCCATAAAGAAGGGAAAAATCTGCCATGAAGTGGAATATTGTGTAGAAAAGATTGAAGTGAAAAGGAAGTGATATGTGTAAGGTGTACTTGAAGGTATGGGTTGTAAAAGTACTTTTAATAAAATAAAACAAAATAAAATAAAATTAGAAAATTATTCCAAATATTTGTAGCAGATTTTTCATAATTAAAATTAAATAATTATTTGAATTATTTTAGTATTTTAACAATATGTTACCAGTATGATCAAAATACGCGAATATAGGCTATAAATAATATTTTTATAACCCGAAAAATTCTAAAAAATTATTTTATGAAAATAAAAAATTTTTAAAATATTTTTCAATTATTAAATTAATTTATTTTATTTTTTGTATCGGGTCTTAAACAGAATCTGATCCCGTAAAGACCCGAAACGAACTAAATTTTAGAAAAAAAATTTTCTATAACATATAAAATATTTATCTAAAAATATAAGGCTTTATAAGAATAATAAAATTTTGTAATGAAATAAAAATGAATAGTGCAAAAGACATCAATTATGTAATAATGGAAATACGATAAAAAGGTTATAACTGTAACTTTTATAACCCGAAAAATTATATAACTGATATATTTGGAAATCTTATGAAATTATGAGTCTAACGGTACTATTGGTATATTTTTGATATCTCGAGCCCTATGACACGCTTTTCGAAGTCTGTATCCGAACGGGTTCGAAATAGGTCAAAAATTTACCAATATGATATTTATAAACAAACTTATATTACTATGAGCTATCTATATATTTAAACTACATCTCGGCCTCTAGGGCTAGGGGTGCTAGATTGCCGGACTTACACTATTGTATTCGGTTAGGGTTTCCGGTGATTTTTCGGTTTAGCCTTTGCCAATTTGGAAACTGATATGTTTGTACAACATATTTAATTTGAGAAATTTATTTTAAATTTTATTTTTGTAAGTATTTAATATCTTTTAACGTTTTCAGAATTTTTGAATTGGTTTCATTTCCGAAAGTTAATCATTATTTACTTTTTAATAATTTGTTTTTGGGATCTATATTACCCGATTTTATAAATCGAGTCACGTATGGAATTTGTCGTACGTAGTGGTTTTGAATTTGAAGCTACTGTGTTCTTATTTTATTTTTAAAGATTTTCATTTTCTCAAGATTAAGAAGTTTCTGAATTCGTTCGTGTTTTTAGACTAGTTGAAATTCGGTTTTAATTTGGAGTGATTTTTAGGGTTTATTTTCGAAGTTCATCTTGAAATTATTTATCGAAATTTTCCGGGGCTTACAGTTATTATGTTGAGGCAGATAATAAAAGCATGCAAGAACTTATATAGATAAACATGTAATATTCATTGGCATCAACGTCTCTTACAACTTCTTAAGGGCATTCCCCCGTTCTAATAGTCTTGTTCAACTAAGCCATCATCATAAATATAACATAAGTCTACTATAGAGATTTTTCTTAGAAGTCTACATTCAAAACTAAATACATACAAACTTCCTCCAAAAACTACTAGTAGCTTTGGCTCATACCTGACAAATGGGGCTCCTTGGTGCCAACCACAAGTAATCATACTGTAACAAAAAGTTATAGGGGTATAAGCAAAACTAGCTTAGTGAGATAACTGCCATCTACAAAACATTTCTATAAATCACATAAGGATTTAAACAATCGTATGAGAATGCACAAATCACATAAGTAAACAAAATACACACGATTAATCGGAAACAATGTGTAGCATGGATTTATGCCCTCCATGTCAGGGGTTGGGTGGTTACAGGCCCATATGACCATAAATAATTGTAGACTTACCGGCTCCTATTTGCCTTGTAGACTTTCCGGCTCCTACTTGCCCATGCAAACTTTTCGGCTTCTACTAGCCACCACTATAACTCATCGTTTCCTCACACGAGGAATAGTAGTGAAAAATAAATGTGACTCAGAAATATGATATGCATGAATCATTTTCAATATAGGGTTATTCCATTATTGTCAAGTTCAAGTTGAAGGTGATCAAAACAATATTCATCATATTATTGCAAGAAAACATAAATTATTCATCATTTCCACTTTCAATATTCTTAACTTTTATTCAGTCCATCATGAATCCAAATCACACAACATTTTTTCATTTATTTTTTCCTTATTTTTTAGTGCTATTGCTTATAAGCACAAACATGGAAATGTAACTAGTAAGGGATTAACTCACTCCATGATGATCGCTCATAGTCAAAGTAATCTTCCGGGAATGCGATATCGGTTCCTTCTTCACCTAAACAAAATGAAATACCCAAAATGAGTCTTTCATAGAATTTCTATTTTTGAAGATTCTAAATCTATCTTAAATTCGCGGTAAAATCGGATTAAAGGAAATTCCAACTTAAAATGGCCATAACTTGCTTATTTTAACTCGGAATTTCGCATATTATATACCTTTTACTACCTACTCAAAAAGATCTATCTATTTCTAAAACTATTTTTATCAAACTAAGTCGTTTGAGATTCAAAATAGTGGTGATTAGATTCGCCACGAATTTCACAAAACTTGCATTCCTTCTTTTTACAAAAACTCATTCAAAGAGATAAATATTATAATAGATTGTAAAACCTTTGAAATGTATTTACATATATTTATTGACTCATATCAAATGTATGAAATTAATGAAGTTGTCTCAAATCATGAACTTTTGGTAGAAGTAAGGTCTTCTAAGGATTTTGGAAAAGTGAGACTTTTGAAAATTTCTTCCTAGCTTGCAAGAAAATATCTCAAGTTATGCTAAATGAGTATTTTTCTTTTCCTTAATTCCATTTTCTTATTCTTTTTAAATTTCAAAAGCATGATTTTTATTTTCTAAGCTTAGTTTCTAATACTTTTTGAAAGTAGTAATAATTCTATATTTATGGAAATAATTTTCTTATTTCTTAAGATTATTCTACTTTTATGAAAGGAAATTTCTTGGTGTTTGTCAAACTAGTAATGATGAAAAGTGAAGTTTAGTAAAACTTTTGTTTAATCAAGAATTTCTTTCCATTTTATGACTTTGTAAAGTATATGTCTGTATTGTAAAAAAAATTCCTATCTTTTTAAAATTTATAATGAACTCCTCTAAATTCTTAGAAAAAGTTTGTTAAGATAAATTCCTAAATTTTTGTGAAAAATTACTTCTATAAGCCTCGAAAAATTTTAGTAAATAATTCTAAGATGAACTTCGAAAATAAACCCTAAAAATCACTCCAAATTAAAACCGAATTTCGACAAGTCCTAAATCATGAATGAATCCAAAAACTTCTTAATCATGAGAAAATGAAAATCCTTAAAAATAAAATAAGAACTCAGTGGTCTTTAATTCCAAAACCACTACGTACGACAAATTCCATACGTGACTCCGATTTATAAAATCGGATAATATAGATCCCAAAAACTAATTATTAAAAAGTAAATAACGATTAACTTTCGGAAATGAAACCCAATTCAAAAATTCCGAAAACGTTAAAAGATAATAAATACTTACAAAAAGGAAATATAAAATAAAATTCTCAAATTAAATATGTGGTATAAACATAAAATATCAGTTTCCAAATTGGCAAAGATCTAAACTGGAAAATCACCCGGAAATCCTAAGCGGAATACAATAATTAAGTCCGACAATCTAGTGCTCCTAACCCTAGAGGCCGAGATGTAGTTTAAATATGTAGACTAGCTCATAGTAATATGAGTTTGTTTAAAAATATTAGATTGGTAAATTTTTTACCTATTTCGAACCTGTTCGGATACAGACTTCGAAAAGCGTGTCCCGGGGCTCGAGATATCAAAAATATACCAATAATACCGTTAGACTCGTAATTTCATAAGATTTATAAATATATCAGTTATATAATTTTTCGGGTTATAAAAGTTACAGTTGTAACCTTTTAATCGTATTTCCATTATTACTGGTAAATGATTAGTCATTGCACTATTCACTTTTATTTCATTAAAAAAATTTATTATTCTTATAAAGCCTTATATTTTTAGATAAATATTTTATATGTTATATAAAATTTTGTTTTTCTAAAATTTAGTTCGTTTCGGGTCTTTACGGGATCAGATTCTGTTTAAGACCCGATACTAAAAATAAAATAAATCAATTGTTATTTTCATAAAATAATTTTTTAGAATTTTTCGGGTTATAAAAATATTATTTATGGCCCATTTCGCGTATTTTGATCATATCGGTAACATATTTGTTAAATTACTAAAATAATTCAAATAATTATTTAATTTTAATTATGAAAAATCTGCCACAAATATTTTGAATAAATTTTCTAATTTTATTTTATTTTAATTAATTTTATTAATAAAGTACTTTTACAACCCATACCTTCAAGTATACCTTACATATATCACTTCCTTTTCACTTCAATCATTCTACACATTAACCCACACCCCTTGGCAGAATTTTTGACCCATCTTTGCTACCATTGTCCTTTTATTTAATCCTAATTTGACTAAAATAATTATTTTCCACTCCTTAAAGAAGCTACACATATACATTTATTACACAAATTTATTTCAAGTCAAAATTCAACAAAACTCTCTCTCTCCTCCCCTTAAGATTCACGTACAGCACTCTATATTGGCTGCGCTTGTTTTATTTTTTTTCTTTAATTCATTAAAACACTCATTTTCTCTTACTCATTTATTTACTCACTTTCCCTCTTTCATTCTTTAGTCTTTCTCTCTCATTTTTCCTCTCTTTCTTCTTCATTTCCTCTTGTTCCTCCATGAAAAACAAGCTACCCCCTTCTTTTTCCATGGCTTCCCCACCTATTTCTTAAAGATTTCTAAGCAAATCTTCTTCCCAAAGCTCCATAGGTGATATAGGTAAAGTGTGATGAAGGTTTCATGCATCAAATGACCTTCCATAAGCTTAAAAGCTTAGGATGATGATGCCAATAATGAAACACTCCTTTTCTCTACTTTTATTATCTTGTATTTCAATTATTTTCTTGTTTAAAGTTGATATATTTTGTAGATCTAAATTTTTGTAGCTTTGGTTTTGTTTATGCCATAGATCTTGTTATTTAAGTTGTTATTTTTATGATTTATGCATAGATCTATCATCCACATGTCCATCTTAGTGATTCATGCATTTAAAACTAGTTTAAAAGACTAGATCTAGTGTTTTGAGTTCATAAATGCATTAGATCTTTGTTTTATGTCCATGAGCAACTTGTGATAGCATAATGATGGTAGGAAAGTGGTAGGAAACTCAAGATCTATTTTATTTTTAACAAAAAATCAATTTTGAAAATTCGGATGAAAATGGAACCATATTTAGAAAAGTGGTTTTTCAACTTCAAAATGTGTATTTTTCATTTAAAATGAAGGGCTTAGGATATAGATAACATAAATGAGTAATTTTGATGAGCAAAGTTTAGATCTATGAGTTTAAAATTTGTTTTCATGGGTTTCATCTAGGTGTATGTTCATATTATGTGTAGATCTTAGATTTGAACTTCAACAAAATTTGTGAAATTCGTATTTTGGGAAGACCAATATTTAAAAACCACTTTCCAAGTGTCAAAATGTAAATTTTTCTTAAGAAAATGAAGGCTTAATATATGAATATCATCAAGACTTCTTCTTACAAGAATCTAATGTGATTTTCAAAAGTTATTTTCAAAATAAAAATTCTATTTTCGGATTTTGGCCAAGGCCTATTTTAAAAACATGTTTTCCAACTCAAAAATGAAGTTTTTATTTAAGAAATGAAAGGCTCTTAGGATAGGATATGTAAGGAATGGATTTTCATGAGCTTAGATAGCTTTTATCAAAAGGTATAACCAAAAATGAATTTTATAAATTCGGATCCCAACCAAGACCAATTTTTAAAACCCATTTATCAACTCCAAAACTTATGTTTTATGTGAAAAATGAAGGGTATAGGTAATAGGTATCTTTAAGCAATAATTTTTACAAGTTAAAATGAGTTTAGGCATCAGTAATGTGTAAAACAAGTAATGAAATTAAAATGGAAAAATTTGAGTTAGTGATCAAATTGTCAAAATCGTAATTTGAGATGATGCATATGTAATCACTTAGTATTTGAGCTCAAATTGCAAGTTTTATGTGTTAAATGAAGTCCTTAAGTAATTGATATAGTAAAGCCTTATATTTTAATGCTTTAAACAAGTTTTTCCCAAAGGAATCACTCAATACCAATTTTTAACAAATTCGGATTTTGGAATCAACCCCACTTGAAAACATGTTTACAAAGTGTAAAATGGAAATTTTTATGTAGAAATGAAGGTCATAAGTAATACAAATAATGAAGACTCAATTTTAACAAAAATAATTATATTTTCTTAAGTAATAAATCTAAAACAAATGGAAATGATCAAAGTTAGAAAACTAGATTTTTTCAAAAAGTAGTTATAGTTGAAGTCTTGCAAAATAAG
Source organism: Combretum micranthum (assembly GCA_024138025.1). Classification (NCBI taxonomy): domain Eukaryota; kingdom Viridiplantae; phylum Streptophyta; class Magnoliopsida; order Myrtales; family Combretaceae; genus Combretum; species Combretum micranthum. The sequence goes on along the minus strand of JAMXBD010002749.1, from coordinate 148,519 downwards.
AGTTCCAAAATTTTCTTTTACCAAAAATCATCAAGTCCATGCATACATTAAGCTCATCTCATGTCATTCATGTTAGTAAATCATTCATATTGCATGTATAGCTAATTTATATAGTAGGAACATTACAAACATTTACAAAACTATTTTTCGGAAGTTGAAATTGTTGCTGCCCTAATCTGATCCGAACTTGTCGAAGCTTCAAAGTTTTCAAAACTTGAAAATAATATTATAAATAGATAGATCTTTCGAAGTAGATAGAAATCGATATATAATTTGCGAGATTCCGAGTTAAAATAACCAAGTTATGGCCATTTTAAGTTGGAATTCCCGCTTAGGACGAGAATTACAAATTTGATAATTCGTATAAGATCGTTTAGATTAGTTTGAGTTGAAATACTTATTAGAGTATTTCTTCCTTTTTAGGAGATCCCGAGATCGACGATTCCCTGCCATCGAATTATTATTACTAGAAGACCGGAGATCCAATGGCCGAGTGAGTTTTCTCCTTGTTTTGTTACCTTGATTGTGCTTGTGGTTAGTTGCATTAGAATTATAGGAATAAGATAAAAATCGATATGAATGGGGATGGGATATATGATGAGACTGTGATGAATGTATGCCAAAGAATACTAAAGCATATCAAAACCACGATTTGATTGGATAACTGCACCGTTCATATTATTTCTGTTATATATGTGATATTGGTTGGTCACTCTAAAGAATGTATAAATATTTTTGACCTAAGAAAAAATTTAAATTGGTCATGCATTGCATCGGACATATTGCATTGGTAGCATGCTACTCCTACACAGGTCGATCGGTATGGTCCGTTGTTGCCTCGTTTGGATAATGAGCCCGGAGCCAGAGCTCATTCAGGGGTACTAAGGCGCATGTGGAAGCATTCTTGGATGAGCCTAGCCAAGTCGAGTGCTAAGAGCCGAGGGCTCGGGGACTATATGCGGTCGTGTAGACTCAATACCATTCCTAACCCAAGATACGGAGGGCGTAAATCCGTTCTGTGTGTGGGTTCCGGATACCCATGCATAATTGATTGCTCACATGTTTGTTGATGCATAGCATATGACTGATTTTAACTTGCTTGTTATGGTACGGAATTAAGGGAATTCTCACTAAGCTAGTGTAGCTTATGCCCTTATAGTTGTTTAAATGTACAGGTTATCCCAAGAATGCAAAGTGGGGACCGAGATGGTTAGAGCCAAGAATGGCTTTGGGATTCCAGCAAGATATAAGAATGCTTGAAGTTTTTGGCTAAGCTTTACGATTTGCCTTATAATATTTATGTAGGGAAGTCTATGGATGAATGTAATTGGAGTTGAACGATTTGTATTATGAAGTATAGTGATTTGTTTTTGGAGTATAGTGGATTGTATTTCCTTTACATTGTTACTCAATTGTATCAACCTAAAATGTATCATTCCAATGTGTCTCCTTTATGTGTTAGACGCCTTGTACATAGTATGGAAGCCTTCACGTGACTAAGGTGGTCATTCTTAGGCTTTAATATTGTGTACGACGGACTGCCACATTTAGGGTACCCTTTGGGGCGTGACAATTTCCTTCTTAACAACATTTATTTTTAAAGAAGAACTTCTATTTTTAAGAAAACCTTTTTCCTCCTTTATCTTGTTGAGACAAAAATCAATATGTTCATGCATGATTATGAATATAAATCATAAAATTATGAAATCATAAGAAAAACATAATAATTAAAGAAATAAGCTAGTTGTCATGCCCCAAAGTGTGCCCTACACGTGACAGTCCGCCATACTCAACATTTAAACTCAAGTAAGACAACCTTAGTCTTTCCATGAGTTTGAACATCGGGTGTAAGGCTCACTCTCATCATACATAGACCATACTTTGCTTCGTAGTAGCTTAAGGAGACATACATAGCAGCAAGAATGTAAATCATGACCGTCTTACAGAGAATTAATCTAATACATGAACTAGGGGGCATACCCCTGATAACAATGCCAAGAATTCTCAAGCTCACAAAGTTCCTTGTATTATCCTTCAGACACTGGTTCCGGGAAACAGGATTAGAAGTCCATTTCTACTTTTAGGTCCCGGCCTTAACAAAAACTCCTCGACCTCTAATAGCTATACCTGATGTTCACGGGTCCTCGGAGATAACCAAAGGTATTCATACTGCAACAGGAAACTATTGAGGTATAAGCTACACTAGTTTAGTGAGTGTAAACTTCTCATTCACAATTAATACAAAACATACAAGCAAGTAGTTAATCAACCAAGTGAAATGCATCAAACGAGTGAGTTCAACAAACATATGACCAGTCGGAAATCATATATGGATGGACTTGCGCCCTCCATCCCGGGTTAGCAGATTTATGAATCGTGTGGTACGACGCCGTTTAAGCTCACAGTCAACTGAACAACAATTCGTTTTATCGATCACGATTAACCAACATATATTCGTTTTATGGATCACGATTAACCAATATATATTCGTTTTATGGATCACGAAAAACCAACAATGCTAATGCTACATCCCCATCGTGATATGCGTGATTTCAGTTATATTTGATGTCCAATAATCAATTAATCAAATTCTTTTAGGTGGCCAAGCAATATTCGCAGACAATCAATTCTAGTTCACCTCTACACAAGCAATAACTTATCACCCGGCTTCGATATTCTTTAAATTCAACCTCACATATCAACAACAGGCAATCATAATTCCCAACTAACCCCATCACGCATAATCATTCTTTTTATCTTTACTTAGCAACTAGTGCGACTATCATTACAAACACAAGCAATAATTGAAATCGGAAAAGGAACTCACTCGTCCATGGTACGTCGATCTCTTAATAACGGTAGTCGGGTGATAGGGTATCGTCGTACTCGGGATCACCTACCAAATAAGAACAACCTAATAAGAATCTTATCACTAAACTAATTCAAACTATGTATCTAAACTACACAAAATCGGAATTTTCGCTATTTGCGGAAGTTCCAACTTAAAACAGCCATAACTTGGTCATTTTAACTCGGAATTTCACAAATTTTATATCGATTTCTATCTACTTCAAAAAATATATCCCATTCTAATATTATTTTCAAGTTTTGAAAACATTAAGGTCACGGAACAGTGGGATCAGATCTGTTCCGTAACTTTTCCGATTCCAAAAAATTGTCTCGTATTTGATAAAAATGTTCCTAGTTGATGATTCATGTATAGATGGTATATGAATGAATTCCTAATATGAATATCATGTAATGAGCTCAAGAAATGCATGGTTTTGATGATCTTTGATGATGAACTCTTATGAACTCCTAATTATTAAGAACTCCATAATGGTCACTTATAAAAAAAAAAGCTATTCTTTCCAACTTTTCACTCCCTAGGGTTTTTATGATTTTATTCTTGGAATTTACTTGTTATCTAAATAAAAATGAGTTCTCAATATCTATACTAATCAAGGCCATCATTTATGCATAGAAATTCACATTTTTCACTTTGTAAATATGTTTTTAAACAAGCTTTTCACAAAAATCCGAATTTTGAAAATTTCCTTTTCTTGCATTTTTTTATGAGAAAACTTGTTTAATGCATCAAAAAATTGAAGCTTCATCATATCTATTACCTAAAGACTTCATTTAACTCATAAAAAATTCAGTTTAAACTTAAATACTAGGTTTTTATGTAGGCATTACTCTAAAGTACGACTTTAACAATTTAATCACTATCTCAAGGTTTTCCATTCTAACTCCCCTATTTGTTTTACATATTACTCATGCCTAAACTCATTCAAACTTGTAAAAATCATTCCTTAAAGATACCTATTACATATACCCTTCATTTTTCATGAAAAATATGAGTTTCAAAGTGGTTTTAAGGGTTTTTAAAATAGGGTTCCAAAATCATCCGAATTTCCATAAGACATTTCTAACCAAAATCTTTTCTTTTTCAAGTTTCTTTCCTCATATACATGAAGATCTATCATCTAATACATCTATACACATGCAAGGCTAAGCCTTTATGATCATTGATGCATGAAAGCTCAAAGTAACCATATGAACATAGATGTAGATGAGGTATGAATATCTAAACACTAGATCTACCATATATAGCGCATGAATCATGAGTTTCATGGAATCAACCTAACTTTTCATGCAAGATCCCTACTTTACATGCATGAACATAACATTATCTCAACCAAAACTCTTTTAAATACTAGATCCACTTCTTGTGATGGCTTGAAATTCTTGTATTAGTGTTTTCATGTCCCTTGCACATGCTCATTGGGAGTAAAAGTGGAAAACACACAAGAATGGTCTTGCCATTACAAGATTTAGGACTAACAAAGCTTGAAATCAACATCTAATGGATGATTTGAAGGAGAAAAGAAGATGAAACAAACTTGTGGGTGTCACGCCCCGAGGGGTACCTAAACGTGGCAGTTCGCCGTACACAATACTAAAGCCTAGGAATGACTACCTTAGTCATGCAAAGGCTTCCATATTATGTACAAGGCGTACATCACAACCAAGGGGACGCATCGGAGTAGCGCAATTTACATTGATAATAAATAAGTAACAAGGCAAAGAGAATACTTAATATAAAACATAAGCATATCACATTTCAATTCTTAAGGCATATTCTTCTATTATCTTCAAATAAATATACGTCCCTAATCATATAGGTTAGCACATATAAAGAACCTTACAAAATTTCTTCATCGTATGATTCCATATCCTTAATCATCCGTCCATGACTTCCTTAATGTCATGATCCTCAAATTTAATCCACATATACCTGTTTCAACAAAATCTATAGGGGTATAAGCTACAACTAGCTTAGTGAGATATTCCTTTTCATTCGCACCATATTTTCAAACAAGTTTATTTATTTAATCACACATATGCTATGCATACAATGCAACAATCACATGATTACGCGAATATATATAGTCATCCGGAAACCATATATAGAACGGATTTACCCCTCCGTATCAAAGGTTAGGGAATCGGGGTTGAAGGTCCTCGACCTTCTACTGCTAGTCCCCAGGTCCTCACCCACAGCGTTCGGTTGGCTCGGCTCCGAACCTAGAGTCGCTTTCCCCGAGCGATTTGGATTCTCCAGGAAGGAACATGGCCCGTGGCACCGCACGATCACAGCCAATCCAACTCTACGCGTAGGAGTAGCAGCCTTCCGAAATAGATGTGACTCGATGGATGCTATGCGTGAACGTTTTATTGTTCTTAGGTCAAACCTTATTAAGGTTTATTAGGGGCGATCAATCAATTTAGCAACAATAAACAATCATACAAGTAAGTAAACAAAATTATTTAAACAAGCAGATCGAAGTTGCGATATTCTTAATTCTCAATTCACGCATAAACATAGAATCATACATAATCCCGAAATCCCCAAATATATTCGTTTTTATCTTTTCTTAGTATACTAATGCTACTACATTACAAGCACAAGCAAGGTAACGAAATTAGAAGGAATAACTCACTCGTCCATTTCGCTATCTTCTTAGTCGTAGAAATCCTCGGGTAGGGTATTCTCGTATCCTTCGTCACCTAGACAAAAGAAATACCCGGGATAAGTCTTTCATGAATTTCTATTCTTGGAGATTCTAAACTTTCTTAAAATCGCGGTAAAATCGTATAAGAAGAAATTCCAACTTAAAATGGCCATAACTTGCTCATTTTAACTCGGAATTTCGCATATGATATACCGTTTTCTACCTATTCGAAAAGTTCTATCCATTTCTAAACTTATCTTGGTCATAAAAGGTCATTTGGGTTCCGAAAACGTCAGGTACAGATTTAAAACGAATTTTCTAAACTTTTGCAAAAATCCATTTTCTAACTCAACTTCATTTTAAAGAAAATCCTTTTGTAACAATATAAATATATATTTGATAAACACTTTTGAATATATAGGTATGCTCACTTTATATGCAAAAATCCTAATGGTAGTGTCTCAACAATTTATTTCATAAAACAATTCATTTAAACTTTAACTTTGAAATTTTCTTTTCAAGTATTTAAAGAAACTTTATATTTTTACTAGGTTGTTATAAATGAGTATATTCTTATTTTATTTTCTTCATTTCCTTTTCCAAAACAAGTAAATTTTCCTTTTAACCTTAGTTTTTCATAAATTTCGCTTCTAGTGATAAAAGATCTATTTTTATCAAAAAGTATATTAGGTTGTTCAAAACCTTTTTATAATTTTGTATTTAGGATGGTTTTAGAAAATGAATTTTGTCTTCTTATATTCATTTCTAAAATATAACTTTTGCTTTCCAAAACTTGTTCTTTCATTTCTTTTGAAAAGAATCATTTTTATAAAATCCATTATTATAAATCTTACCTCATTTATATTCCTTTGAAAATTAGTTCCTTCTTTTAGAAATTTGAAAATCATTATTTTTCCTAAGTGGGTTCATAACTTGATGAGTTGATTTTTGTCTTAACTTTGAAAACTAGTTTGTTCCTTAGTTTAGAAAAGAATTTAAGTCTTAAACTTTCGATATTAACGATTTATTTTTCTAAAAACTTAGATTACCATAAAATACAAGGAAAATATTTATTTATGTTTTCTTGGTAAAACTATCTTTGTTATTTAAGAAAACTTGAGAAAACTTGTATTATTCTATTTCTAGGTTGTTGATAATAACTTCATGTTTTTGTGGTAAATCATATAATTGGAAACTTAGCTTTGAGTTCATTTAGTAAAACAAGATTCTATTTTTAGACTAGTTGAGACATTAACATTATGCAAATGCAAGTATCATGAGCATATAAAATAATAAGAACATAAGAAAATACTAAAAATAATTAATGAGCAAGAAAATAAAATATCAAGCATTGGGAACCTTAGCTTCATCAAGGAATCCCGATCAAGTATTGGAGCCTTAGCTTTATCAAGGCATCCCGGGACTAAGAATGGACTAGTCCCGAAAGATTAAAGAAAATAAATAAAAGATTGTTTTGACTTGATATGGACAAGTCTAAGACTAGAAAGACTAGTCTTAAAATACTAAGAAAGCAAGTAAATAAATTGCATTCATAAAGTAAATAAATAACAAGATCAAAATATAAAACAAGTAATAAATGAGAAGGTATAAATATGCATGAAGGTAATTCCATGAACAAGAACCAAACATGATCTTAATGTGGTTGTCTTTAGTTTTTCAACCTAAGAAACAACATCAAAACCATATAAGGTTACTTGACATGGGAAAAAAATGAAATATGAGTTCTTCATTACCTAAATGGGTAAGAAGAAAAGAAGGATTGCTTTCTTGAAGGTTTTTGGTAGTGGTTAGAAATGAGGCTTGAAAAGAAACTTATTTTGGTAGAAGAAGAGAGTTTCTTCTTACAAGAAGAGAGTTCTTGTAAGAATATGGAGAGGAGTGTTTTGGAGAGAATTTTGCATAAATTCTCTACTTGAGAAAGGTGTGAAGAAATGAGAAGGGGAGAGGTGATATTTATAGGAAAAGAGGAGAGGAATTAAGAGTGATTTAAATAATTGAAAAAGAAAATAAAAAGAGAGGAAGAGAGAGAGTGATTGGATGGCAACATGAAGGGGGAGAGAGAAAAGTACAATTATGATTAATTTTTGTGTAAGAGAAGTGATATTTTGTAAGAAAGGTATGAGTAGATTTTTATGGGAAAAGAAAATGTGAATAGTGTGAATTGTGTCATTTGTAAGAGTGATTAGATATAAAGTAGAGAGAGTGAATAGTAATGAATAGTAGAAAAGTACTATGAATAGTAGACTAGACAATTAAAGTACCGGTAGTAATAAAAATACGCGTAATAATGCGATATCTGTAATTTTTAGCTACCGAAAAATTCTAAAACTGATATTTGGAATCCTTGTATTTTTACGAGTCTATTGGTATAAACGGAATTTTTTAATATTCCGAGCTCCGGGACACGCTTTTCGAGAACCGATCCCGTTTGGGTCCGAAGGTCACTCGAAATTCGCGAATCTGATATTTTTATGTTATCCTATGTTATTACGAACTATTCTAGGTCATTAACTTAATTTCGTTTTCTAGGGTTTGAAAACGGGATTGCCGGATCTTAAACACTAGGGTTCGTTATAGGCTTGTTGACTTTTAGGGTTCCGTTTTGATTTCTGTTTTCGTCGAGATATTCGTAAGATCGTATAATTTTCGAGTCTTGATCGTTTTAGAATTTTTAGCTCGAAATTTATATTTTATTTTATTTGTGATTATTTAATAGTTTTTAGTTCTCGGAATCGTTTAACCGAGTCTAGGGTTATGAGTTGACTCAGTTTGACTTTTGGTGAGAATTTGAAATTTGTGATTTCTGAAATTTATCGAAGGTTTTAAGATTTTGCTGTTGATCGTTATTTGGATATATTGTCTTGATTTGCGTGTTAGTTAGGTAATTTAATTGATGTACGGACGTTGATTAAACCGGTAGTTAAACTTTATATTTCGTTTCAAGGGTTCCTGTTTTCTCAAGATTGAGAAAACTCGTTTTTGTTCTCATTTGGAATTAAGTTTTAACTTGGTTCGAGTTTTAGGGTTTCGTTTCCGGTATTTGACTCGGTCTAGAATTGAGTTTTAATCTCAAGTTGATTTTTCGGTTTTTGATATTTATACTTCTAGAATTATTTTTAAGGATTATGAAAATTTTTTTGGGGTTTACAGTGGGAGTGTGCATGTGTGTGTGTGTGTCACGGCAATGTAGGGGGAGAAAGGAGAGAGTTTTCAACCTTTGATAAAATTTGAAAGAGTGAAAATGAGGAGAGAGAGAGAGAGAGAGAAAAAGTAGCTTATATAATGGATAGATTAGGGTTTGTTTGAATTAGAAAAGAGTAAAATAAAACAAATAGAGGGGGATTAGGGGGGGGGGGGGGGGGTGTGCGCCGGCCTAAGGAGGGGTTAGAGAGGGAGCGAGTTGAAATTGTTTAAATTTGAAATTTGTGTAATAAAAGTAATAAAAGTGATAATTTAAAAGACAAAAATTTCTTGGAAAAGAAAATATAATTGAGTAGTTTGTAAGGATGTAAGAGTAGAGGATGGGTAGTGTGTAGTGTAGGTTGTACTTGTGAATAGTAGACAAGACATCTACTTTACCGGTTGTAACGAAAACACGGGAAAAAAGCTATAACTGTAATTTTTATAGCCCGAAAAATTATAAAATTGATATTTTTGGAATTCTTATAAAATTACGGTTCTAATGAATATTCTGGAATATTTTTCTGAGTTTGTGGTCCTGGTGCACGTTTTTCCATAATTGAGCTCGGGAAGGCCCGGAATTGAAAATTTCCCGAATTTAAAACTTTAAAAGGTTTAAAATATACTTTAGAACAATAATTCATATTCATTTACTTTATAAGACTTCTTTTGTTATGAAATCGACGGAAAGCCGGATCTTGGGCTTCTAAGCTCCTCTCATTAAGCTTGAACCAAACCGATATAGGGTTTCGTTCTCCAGTTTCCCGAAGTTTAATCCGATCACTAGGAGAGCTAGGGTATACATTATAAGAATAATAATAAAAATTGGGTAATGATAAAATATAGTAATCGTACTGGAATACTTACTAATTACCGGTAGTAATGAAAAAATTACAATAAATTTGCAAATCAGGTAATCTAGCTATTTGAAAATTTGTAAAACTAATAATTTAGAGATCCTTATAGAAATATGAGTCTAACGCATTAATAACATATTTTTAACATTTCAAATCCCTGGGCGCGCTTTTCGAAGTCGGTACCTGATCGGATAGAATAGGTCGAAAACTCGTTGAGCTCATCCTTTAGAGCATCCTAGGCTTAATACGAACCAAATACACCTTTTCCTCATATTCCAACTCCTTGGTTTAGGAACACGGAATTGCCAGATCTAGACTACGGAGTTTCTTGGGAGTTTCAGGTTTCCCGGTTGACTTTCCGGTTTACACCTTTGCTAAGTTGGAAACTAATATTTTTACCTATATGACATATCTGATTAGTGAGATCTATTTTAAGGTCGATTTTTCATAAGTATTTAATATCTCACAACGTTCTCAGAATTCTTTGGATTGAGTTTTATTCCCGAAGGTAAATCACTATTTACTTCTTAACAATTGTTTTAGGGCTCTATTTTATCCGAATTTATAAGTTGGAGTTAAATATAAAATTTGTCGTACGTAGAGTTTTAGAATGGAAGTATATTGAGTTGCTATTTTATTTCTGAGATTTCTTATTTTTCTCACGATTCAGAAATTTTCGGATTCGTTTGGAATTTGGGACTTATCGAAGTTTAGTTTTAATTCGGAGTGACTTACAGGGTTTTATTTTCAAGTTCATCTTTAGAATTATTTACTGAAATTTTCTAGGGCTTACACTAGTAAAGAAATATGTTAAGAATATACTAGTCCCAAAAGAAAAAGAAAAATTGTTTTGACTTGATGAGGACAAGTCTAAGACTAGAAAGACGAGTCTTAAAACAACTTGAGTGTAAATAAATTGCAAGGTACATAAATAAATTGCAATAACAAGGAGCTTATATGCTCTAAATAATATATATAGCTACATAGATATATTTAGTTCGATATATATGAAAGCAACATAAAAGAAAACAGATTCATGAACAAAAACAAAGTATGAACATATTATTGCTTTCTTAACCTTCATGGCTTTAGAAAACACACATTATGCTCATACTAAGTAAATGAACATAGAGGAAACTTAAAGAAGTATTACCTATGAAAACTAAACTTGAGAGAACTTTTGAGAGAACTCTTGTAGAATTTTTGAGAGAGTAATTTTTGTCACGCCCCAGCGGGTACCCTAAACGTGACAGCCCGCCGTACACAATATTAAAACTTAAGAATGACTACCTCAGTCACTCAAAAGCTTCCATATCGGTACTAGGCGTGCATTCACAACAAAGGGAGATCGGTGGAGTAATGCATTTTAAGACATTAGCAGCAGAACATGTAAAATATCACTTAATATATATTTCATTGAAATAAAAGTCTTATAGCTTCTAAGGGGCATTCCCCCAATCATTTCATAATAACATGGTCTTGCTAAGATAAACGAAAAATGCTAGAAGATTTTAGAAGAAATCTACTCTAAGACTACAAAATAGAATTCCTCCAAAAGCTTCTCAAAATAAAGATTCTACTCGGGTGGATCAAGGTGGTCTCGAGTGCAAAAGATAATCCGGCAACATAAAAAGTCTATAGGAGTATAAGCGTGACTTGCTTAGTGAGATATTCCTTACGCAAAAGCACTCATAACAAGCAATCAACCAAGTTTATTAAACAAGCATATGATCAAACAGTACATACGACTATCCGGTTTCGTATGTGTGATGGATTTACCCCTCCATCGGTGATTAGGGAATGCTTTGAACTGGGTCCCGACCGACCTCCTTAAAGTTGCGCGCATCTTTGGGTTCCAATGAACCGTACTACTAGTCCCCGGGCTTTTCTTACCCAAAGAGATCGATCCGGCTCGGCTACACCTTAAGGCCGTATTCCCCAAACGTCCTAACCCTCAAGATGTAGCTAGGCAGCTTACCTTTCCGGTCCCACGTTGAGGAGTAGTGGCAAAAACTTCGAAATGATACTCTAAGTGATATGGATGACCAATTTATTATATGGGGATTTCAATATAACATTAAATCATTTTAAAGCGATCAAACAATATTTGCACACATAACAATTCATACATAGAAACATTTATATCAATCATAATTTAGATTCCGATATACTTATTGTTCATTGATCGCACATAACAATTCACATTCATAGTTCCCATAATATCCCACATGCATATCAATTTTATCTTTTCCTAACATCTAGTGCTCTATTCTACAAGCACATGCGCGAATACGTAAACGTAAAGGAAACTCACTCATCCATAGCCTTCTTCTAGGAGTCGAAGTAATCCTCTGGGAAGGAAAGATTTTCATCCTCGACACCTAAACCAAAAGAAATACCCAACATGAGTATTTCATCCAAGATCTATCCAAGTTCTACGATTCTACCTTAGAAAATTCGTAAAAATCGTATGAAATGGAAATTCCAATTTAAAATGGCCATAATTTGCTCATTTTAACTCGGAATTTCGCATATTATATACCGATTTCTACCTACTCGAAAAGATTTATCTATTTCTAAGGTTGTTTTTATCAAAAGAAGTTATTTCGATCTCAGAATAGAAGCGTACAGATTTGATACGAATTTCGAAAATAGAGTTTTCAAACTTTTCTTTATTTAAGAGCTTTTGTACAAAAATATAGATATATTGTATGGTTGATAAATCCTTTGAATACACATGTATATATACTCAAGCCATATGCATGAATTTAGTAGTGTTGTCTCAATAATGATTTTGTAAAACAATGTGTCTTAAAAATGAGATAAGCTTAAGACTTGAAAAGAAATTAGTTTTGTTTTTGAAAAATTTCCTAAATTATTATAAGTGAGCATTTCCTTATTTAATTCCATTTCTTAGTTATTGAGAATACTTAAATTTTCAAAAAGAAATCTTAATCTTTTAGGATTCCCATAACTTTATTTCTAGTGTTTTGGAAAACATAGTTTTTCTAAATGTCTTATGGTTATATGTTCTAATGCCTTTCTATAGTTTGATCCACTTTAAAAGAATAATCATCAATGATCTTATATGTCATTTAATATTTTTATTCCTAAGTAAGGCTTATCCTTAGAAAGGTTATTTTTGATAATTTTGTAAAACTTATCTAAACTTTAATATGTTGATGAAAACTTTACATATGAGTTTAAGAAAACCTTTGTTTAAGCTTAAGGAATTTTCCTTTATTTCATTGGTTTAAAAGAGAGTTTGATAACTTTGTTTTCATTGATAAAATACCATATAGTATTATTAATAAACTTAAGCTAATCTTATCTAACTTTAGAAAATATTTATTAGGATAAAACTTCAAGTCTTTAAGGAAAATAATTTTTTTTATGTGACAAAATTTATTATTTTCAAAGAGAGTTCTTATTCTTATTTTTATTACTTGAGAAAACTCATTTCTATTGTGGTTGAGACAATAACAACATACTCATCTATGAATGAGAATACATAATTATGAGAAATATAAAAACAACATAAATAAGATAAATAAAATAAGAGCAAAAAATAAAGTCAAGTATTGGGAACCTTAGCTTCATCAAGATATCCCAGGACTAAGAATAGACTAGTCTTCAAAAGAAAAAGAAAAGCAAAGAAATAAAATTGTTTTGACTTGATATGAACAAGTCTAAGACTAGAGAGATTAGTCTTAAGAACAACTTGAAATTAAATAAATTGCAATGAAGTAAATAAATTGCATGGAAGATAAATAAATGGCAAGACATTGAGCTTATATGCTCTAAATATTATATATAGCTATATAGATATTTAGATAGTTATGAACATAAAGGAACATAAAGAAACATAAAGGAATTGATATTATGAACAAAAACAAAGTATGAACCTATTGTTGCTTTCTTAACCTTTATGGTTTTGGAAAACATACATTAAGTTCATACTAAGTAGATGAACATGGGAATTTCTTGAAGAATTTTTACCTAAAAAAGATGAACTAAAGAGAGCTTCTTGAAAGAACTTCCTTGGAGAGTTTTGGAGAGAAATTTGAGTATAGTCACTTTAGTAAAGAAGTGGTGTGAAAGAAGTGAAGGTATGAGGAGGTATTTATAGATTTTTGGAGTGGAATTAGTGTATTAAAATAAATGAAATGAAATGAAATTAGATGGAAGAGGACAAGGGGGGCGCCGGTTTTGAGTGTATAGGGGAAGAAAATTGATTTGTTTTGTTTGTTTTGTATTAAAAGAAGTAATGTGTAAGATATGATGTGATTAAAGTTGTATGGGGAAAATAAATTGTAAGGTATAGGTATGGTAGAGTGTAAGAAAAAGTAGAGATAGGTGAATAGTAATGAATAGTAGAAAAGTACTATGAATAGTAGACTAGACAATTAAAATACCGGTAGTAAAGAAAATACACGTAAAAGGCCTATATCTGTTATTTTTATTTACTGAAAAATTCTAAAATTGATATTTTTGAAAACCTTATATTTTTATGAATCTATTGGTGATGTCGGAATATTTTTGCTATCCTGTGCATCAGGGCACGGTTTTTGAAAACTGATCCCGATCGGATCCGAAGGGCACTAGAAAAATTCGAATCTGATATTCTTAGGCTTTCCTATATTATTACGAACCATATTTCGTTTTCTAGGGTTTAAGAACACGGGATTGCCGGATATAGATTCACTAGACTAATCATATAACTAGGTTTAATTTAGGGTTTTGTTTCAACTTCCGGCTCTTAGGGTTTGCTAATATTATCGAAAAATCCAGGGGCTTACAATTTTAGTATATGGAAGGTGTGAAGGAAGTGGAAGGAAGAGGGGGTATTTATAGGAAAATGTGAAAGAAATTTGTGTTAATTAAATAAATGAAAAATAAAACAATATGAGGGAAAGAAGAGGGGGGTCGACGCATTTTGTAAGGAAAGAGAAGGAGAGAATTTTTTTTTTTTTTTTTATTTTTGTTAATGAAAAGTAAGATATGAAGATGTGAAGTTGTATTGGAATGAAAATAGAAAGAAAATAGAGGTATGGTTGTAAGAGTAGGTTGTAAGAAAAAGTAAAGATAGATAATAGTGTAGATATAATAAATAGTGTAATGTAAAGTAGATATGACAATCTAAGTACTGATAGTAAGAAAATGCGAGTATAATTATTATATCAGATATTTTTAGTTATCGAAAAATTGCGAAATTAATATTTTTGAAAACCTTATATTTTTATGAGTCTAACGGTATATCCGGAATATTTTTACCATTCTGAGCCCCGGGACACGTTTTTCGAAAACTGCATCCAATCGTGCTCAAAACGAATCGTGGTTTAACTAATCTGATATTTTTAAGCCTTCTCATGTTATTACTAACTATTCTACATACTAATCTCTTACTTACTTTCTTAAGGTTGCTTACACGGGATTACCGGACTTGAACAATTACGTCTGACTAGGGTTTGTTGACTTTAGGATTTCTGGTTGACCTTCTAATTAGGGTTTAAGCTTAATTGATCATAAAACTTTGGGAGTTTACAGAGACTTGAGGTTTGTATCTAAATTCTGGACAGTCTACAAAAGAGTTTGGGTACAAAGCTACATTTTAGCACCGCATATCACCCTCAGATCGATGGACAGTCTGGGTAGACAATTCAAACCCTGGAAGACATGTTGAGAGCATGTGTTTTGGAATGAAAGGGAAGTTGGGATAATCACATACCGCTAATTAAGTTTGGTTACTATAACAGCTACCATTCGACAATTGAGATGCCACCCTACGAAGCCTTGTGTGGACGGCGTTGTAGGTCACCTCTGTTTTGGGATGAGATAGAGAAGCTTACTATTGGTCCATACTTGGTATAAGAAGCGGCCGATACAACAAAAGATGAAGAAAGTAAAAAACCGGCACAAGAGTTGAGCAAATCTGAAGAGACGAGTTCTTGAGTTCCAAGTGGGTGATCATGTGTATTTGAAGGTGAATCCTATTTAAGAGCATACGAAGAGTACGTACACAAGGAATTGAGCTTGAGATACATTAGACCCTTTGAGATAATGGAAAGAGTTGCAGATCCAGCATATTGATTGGCCCTACCCCCAAATCTATCAGGAGTACATAATGTGTTCCATGTCTCGGTACTAAGGAAATATGTGCCAGACCCAGAAAGGATCATGGAATTGGAACCCATTCAGTTAAAAGAAAACCTTACCTATGAAGAACATCGATGCAAATCTTAGATATGAAAACGCAAAAGTTACGAAACAAGGAAATCCGATATGTGAAAGTGTTGTGGAGAAACCACGCATTTGAGGAGGCAACTTGGAGGCTGAAGAGGAAATTTGGAGAAAGTACCCCAGTTGTTTCAGGAAAGAGGTACGTAAGTTCAATTTTGAGGATAAAACTCAGTTTAAGGTGGGTAGGTTGTAAGCCAATGTTTTCATAGCAACCCAAACTCGGTTTCAGAAATAGGAATCAGAAACCGAAACCTTATAAGAATACCCTAGGGCTAGTTTGGAATTAGGAACCTTAAGTACGACAATACCGAGAACGAAATCCTAGAACAATAAAAATGAGTTAACTCTAGAATATAGTCTTAAATAATATATCAAAACATAAAAAGATCAGATTTCAAAGAAATTCATTCGTTTCGAATCCGATTGGGATCTATTCTTGAAAACCAGTCCCTAGGACTCGAAAATGAAAATATATTATATAGAACTATTTAGAACCGAAATTTAATAAGGAATTCAAAAATATAATTATAAGAATTTTTCGGTTTATAAAAATTATAGTTATAGCCTTTTACGTATTTTCTTTACTACCGGTAATTTAATTGTTTAATCTACTTTTTAATTTCTAATCTCACTATTCATAAGTACAACCACCCATGCCTATTCTTACATCCTTACAATCAATCCTTAGCTCATTATATTTACTTTTCCAATACATTTTATTACCTAAATTACTTTTAAATTTGAATTTTATTACATAAAACCCCCCCCCCCCCCCCCCCCCCCCCCCCCCCCCCCCCCCCCCCCCCCCCCCCCCCCCCCCCCCCCCCTTCCCCTTGTCCTCTCTCTCATTTGTTCGATTTCTCTTCAGTTATTTAATCACACAAACCTAATTTCTTTTCCTATATAAACACCTTTAAGTTTTACTGTCACACCCCAACGAGTACCCTAAACGTGACAGCCCCTTGTACTCAATATTAAAACTTGAGAATGACGACCCTAGTCACTCGGAAGCTTTCATATCGGTACAAAGAGTATGTTCACAACAAAGGAGACTGGTGGATTTATACATTTTAAGTTAATGGCGACAAAGCATACAAAATAACACTTAAAATATTTCAACAGAATATAAGGTTCTACAACTTTTAGGGGCATTCTCTTGATAATCTCCATAACAACATAGTCTTACTAAACAAATAACTAAAGGTAGAAGTTTTTAGAAGAAATCTACTCTAAGACTCCAAAACAGAGTTCCTCCAAAAGCTTCCCAAAATAAAGATTCTACCCAATGATCAAGATGATCTCGGGTGCGAAACAAAGGTCATGCAATATCAAAAGTCTATTGGGGGATAAGCATAACTAGCTTAGTGAGATATTTCTTACATAAAAGTACTCATAACAAGCATTCAACCAAGTTTATTAAATAAGCATATGAAATACAACAACCATATGATTAAATAATACATACGACTATTCGGTTTCGTATGTATGATGGATTTACCCCTCCATCGGTGGTTAGGGAATGATTTGAATTGGGCTCCAATCGACCTCCTTGAAATTTTGCATTCATCTTGGAGTTCCAATGAACCGTACTACTAGTCCCCAGGCTTTCCCTACCCAAAGCGGTCGATCCAGCTCTGCTATAACTTGAGGTCGTAATCCCCGAACATCCTAAATCCTCAAGATGTAGCTAGATAGCTTACCTTTCCGATTCCACGTTGAGGAGTAGTAGCTAAAATGCAAAATGATGTTCTAAGTGATATACATGAGCAATTTAGTTTAAGGGAATTTCCAATCCGATATTAATTCATTTAAAGCGATTAAGCAATAATTGCACACATAAAAATACATACATAGAAGCAATTATAATAGTCAATAAATCGGGTTCCGATATACTTATCGTTTTTTGATTACACAAAACAAATCACATACATAACTCCTATGATAACACATGCATGTTAATTTTTATCTTTTCCTAATATCTAGTGCTCTATTGTACAAGCACATGCGTGAATACATAAACGTAAGGAAACTCGCTCGTCCATAGCAATCTTCTATCAATCGAAGTAATCCTCAGGGGAGAGAAGATCTTGGTCCCATCACCTAAACAAAAGAAATATCCGAAATGAGTATTTCATCCAAGATCTACTTAAATTTTCCTACTCTATCTTATTGGGTTCGTCAAAATTCGCATGAATGAAAATTCTAACTTAAAATGGCCATAACTTACTTATTTTAACTCGGAATTTCACATATTATATACTGTTTTCTACCTACTCGAAAAGATCTATCCATTTCTAAAGTTATTTTTATCAAAAGAAGCCATTTGGGTCTCAGAATAGTGATGTACAAATTCATCACGAAAATTCAAGATTTCAAAACTCAAGCTTTCAAACTCTTCTTCATTTAAAAATTCTTGTACAAAAATATAGATATTTTTATGATTGAAAAATAATTTGAATATATATATATATATATAGACTCAAATTATATGTATGAATTTAGTGGTGCTGCCTGAACAATGATTTTTGTAAAACAATGTGTCTTAAAAGTGAGAAAATGCTAAGACTTGAAAATTTTCTTTTTAGTTTTGTTGGGAAAATTTTTTTAAATTATTATAAGTGAGTATTTCTTTCTTTTAACTCCATTTCTTAATATTGAGAATAATTAAATTTTCAAAAAGTAATTTTAGTCTTTTAAGGTTCCTACAACTTTATTTCTAGTGGTTGAAAAATGTAGTCTTTTTTAGAATCTCTTGGTAGTGATTAAAGTTTCTTAAAGTAGTCATATTTATATGTTATTAATTTTCCTAAGGTTATTTCCGATTTAAATAAATAATAATAATAATAATAATTTTCTCAGTTATTTGTTAATTTTATTTCTTATGTAAGACTTATCTCTAAAAGTTTATTCTTTGATGATTTTTGAAAAACATGTCTAAGTCTTAGTATTTTAGAGTGTTGATTAAAACTTCACAAATGAGTTCAAGAAAACCCTTTGTTAAACCATGTTTTGGCAATATTAAGTTTTAAGGAAAATTTTCTATTTCATTGGCTTAAAAAGAGGGTATGTGATAACTTTACTTTATGTATTCCTTGATAAAATTCCATATAGTGTTATTACTAAAAACTTGTGATAAGCTTCTCTAACTTTGGAAAATATTTGTTAAGATAGAATTTTAAGTTTTTATGGAAAAATCATTTCTTATGTGGCAAAATTTATTTTTAAAGAGAGTTCTTATTTTTATTACTTAAGAAAACTCCTTTCATTATTGTTGAGACAATATCAACATGTTCATGTATGAATGAGATTATGTAGATATGAGAAATATAACAATATCACATAATAAGATAAAATATATATAAGAATAAATAAGAGCATAATAATAAGGTTAAGTATTGGGAACTTTAGCTTCATCAAGGTATCCCGAGACTAAGAATAGACTAGTCCCAAAAAGGAAATAAAAGAAAAGAAAGAAAATTGTTTTGACTTGATAAGGACAAGTCTAAGACTAGAAAGATTAGTCTTAATAAGTTGCATGAAACAAGTAAATAAATAAATTGTAAAACATGAATAAATAAATGACAAGTGAGCTTATATGCTCTAAAGGATATATATAGATACATAAATATATTTAGTTAGATATAAATAAGAAGTTAGTTAACACAATAACAACATAATAACAATAGTAACATAATGGAAAATATAAACATGAACAAAAACAAAACATGAACATATTGTTGCTTCTTTAACTCTCATGAGTCTAAGAAACATACACTAAGCTTATGCTAAGTTAAATAAACATTATGAGTAAATTGAAGAAGTTTTACCTAAAGTAGGTGATGGTGTGTTTAGAATTTCTCTTAAAGATAAATGGGTAGTTTATGAAGATGGAAAGGAAGAGAGTATTTAAGAGAAATTTTGTAGAGAGAGGGTTTAAGAAATGATTTTGGAAGAGTTTTTTCATGAAAATGAGTTGTGTGAAAGAATGAAGAAAGAAGGGGATATTTATTTTAAATTTTGGAGTGAAAATTTGATGTAATTAAATAAAATAAAAAAGAAAAATAAATGAGAGTGAAGAGAGAGAGTGTGTGGACGGCAAGCCTTGGGAAATGAGGAGAAAATTGATTAAATTTGTTGTTTTGTAATAAAAAGAAGTAATGTGTAAAGTGTGATGTGATTAAAATTGTATGGGAAAGGTAAATTGTAAGGTATAGGAATGATAGTGTGTAAGAGTAGAGTATAAGAAAAAGTAGAGATAGTGAAATAGTAATAAATAGTAAAAATAGTACTGTGAATAGTAGACTAGACAATTAAAATATTGGTAATAAAGAAAATACGCGTAAACGGCATATATATAATATATTTAGTTATCGGAAAATTCTAAAACTAATATTTTTGAAAAATTTATATTTTTACGAGTCTAATAATACAAACGAAATATTTTCACTATCCGATGTACCAAGGTATAGTTTTCGGAAACTGATCCCGTTCGGATCTAAGCGACACTAAAAAATTGTGAATCTGATGTTTTTAAGCTTTCCTATACTATTACGAACCATTATCCACAATTATCTTAATTTCGTTGTTTAGGGCTTAAGAACACATGATTGCCAGATCTAGATTCACTAGAGTAAATATAGAATTAGGTTAACTTTATGGTTCCAGTTTTGGCTTCAAGTTTTTAGGGTTTACTTTTATTTACTAAAAAAAATCTAGGGGCTTACACTTAAACTTTACACCTTTCTTTCTCTTTCCTAAAAAGAAAATTTTTGAAAAGTTTTCTCTCCTCTCTTTTTCTCCCTATTGCCGTAAGCTTCCCCTCCCTCACACGCTCAACACAACTTTTTATTCTTCAATTTTCTAGTTCCAAATACTTCTTAGGTAATAGATCTAAACCCTACCACAATAAAACATGTAATAGCAAGATCATACATGTGTGATTCCACCTAAAATCCCCACGAGTTTTACGCTAGAGATGTGAAAACACTTAAGCATGATATCCTTGTCATCACAATGTTGTGGACCTTGTTATTTAAGTTGTTTTATTGTATTTTGCTATATTATTGTTATATGTTGTTCTTATTGATATTGATATTTTATGCATTTATTCTTTCATTAACCTCACCTACATAATGTTTATATTACATTTGCATCCATGACATGATTAATATAGTAGATCTATTTGTTTTGAGTACATAAATACCATGAAAACTTTGTTTTATGTGAATAAAGGCTTGCAGTAGTAGGATAATAATGAGAATATGCCAAAAAGTTCAAGACCTATTTTAGTTTCAACAAAAATGATTTTTGAAAATTCGGATTTAAAAAGAACCCTATTTTAAAAACCTATTTTTCAACTCCAAAATGAGTATTTTATATAAAATATGAAGGGCTTATAAAATAGGTATCTTAAAGACATGATTTTGATGAGTTAAATCTAGTTTTACTAAGAAATATTTTCAAAATAAGAAAAGTTTACAAAAAGTTATGTTAGAACTATGTCTTAACCCCAATAAAAACTTAAAATTCGTAATAAGGAAAGGTTGATATGTAAACACCTATTTTCGAACCCTAAAACAAGAGTTTTATTAAAGAAATAGAAGTCTTAAGGAGTAGTTTTGGTTAGGACTTAATTTTAGAAAGATTAAATGAGTTTTATTCAAGAAATAATCTCAAACACAAACCATAAAATTCGGATTTGGAAATGACCCCCACTTAAACACCTATTTCCAAATGCCAAAATGAGGATTTTAATAGAAAAATAGAAGCCTTAAAGAATAGAGGCTGTAAAGACTTAATTTTAACAATAATAAATGGATTTTATCAAAGTATAATCCTAAAACAAAGGAAAGGTTTCAAAACATAGATCAAACAATATTCTCATTCCTTAAAAATTTTGTAAAATTCGTAACTAGGCAAAACCCTATTTAAACATCTATTTTCCAACTCCCAAATGAAGAAATTTATTAAGATAATGAAGGTATTAGGCATATAGATCATGAAGACTTTATCTTAGTAAAAAATAAGGATGATTTTCAAAGAAATAAAGTTAGTTTTCTCAACCAAGTGTTCTTAAAATTGTTGCAAAGTAAAAGTTTTCCAAAAAATTATTTTTAACTAAATATCATTAAGGATATACATATAGATAGCTCATATCATGTCATTCATGATAACAACTTATAGATATTGCATGCACATATAATATACTTGGTAGAAACAATTCAAATTTCACAAAACAATTTTGGAAAGATGAACTTTAGCTACTAATCATATCTGATCTGAGCTTTACAAGACCTAAAAGTTTTCAAAAGTTAGGAATAACATCATAAGTAGATAGATCTTCCGAAGTAGATAGAAATTGATAGCTTATTTGTGAAATTTTAAGTTAAAATGACTAAGTTATGGCCGTTTTAAGTTGGAATTTCCATTCACCATGAAAATTACGAACTTAAAAGATTCTGTTTAATAATTTGAAATTATTTATGGTTTGAAATACTCATTTTGGTATTTCTTTCATTTAGGTGACTTTGAATTGGAAGAATTCTTGCCTCCGGATTACTACAACTAGAGACTGGTGTCTATGGCCGAGTGAGTCGTACTTCCTACTTATTATTTCGTATTGTGCTTGTAAATTATAGTTGTACTAGAATGATAGGCAAAGATAAAAATTGGAAATGCATGATGGGTAAATATAGGAATATATGCTATCTTGATGTGTTGAGAAAAAAGGTGCTAAGAATATCAAAACCGGGTGATTAATCGATGTATATTTATATGCCATGATTATGACTGTCTGCCAATTGATTGGTCACCAAAGAAATTGAATTAATGATTATTCGGACTGACAAGTAATATGGACATAATCACTTCATGATGGGAATAGTGCATTTAATCATGGTTGGTTCTCCGTGATCCATAAATGGTATGAATGAGATGAGTTGCTCGTGAGCCATAAAACGGTACGGTTGATGAGTTGTCCATGAGCCATAAAATGGTACAATTGATGAGTTGCCCATGAGCCATAAAACTAAACATTAATTCAGAGTAGTACAACAGGATTCGTTAATCTACTAACCCCGAATAGAGGGTGTAAATCCATTCAATATATGATTTCCGATTGATCATATGTCTTGTTTGCCCATGTGGTTGTTGCATTTCATATGGATGATTAAATCAACTTGTTTGTATGTTTGTATGTAATTGTGGGATATGTGTATTCTAGAAGTATTTACTCACTAAGCTAGCGTAGCTTATACCTTATAGCTTCTTTTTGATGCAGCTCCCATACCTATGGTTGCGTCCCCAGACTTGGCAAAATCAAGTAATGCGAAGTTAGGAGTTTCCCCTAGAAATTTATGATTAACTTTGTATAGACTTCCATAAGAAACCTTAAACGTATGGGTTGTTATTAAAACTAATATCTAGATTGATTATTATTTTGCGGGGGAATGCCCCTTAGTATTTTGTAAATGATCCTGAGATATCTGCGGTTTATATTTTTATGCTTATTATGTTAAGTTAAACTATCTATCTCGAATTGTATATGTATTCTATTGTCGTAAGGGAACGCATTGCATCTAATATAAGACTTTTGAATAATTGTGGTAGTGATTCCTAAGTCTCATTTAGTATGTGGCGAATTGTTATATTTATGGTACCCTTTGGAGCATGACAATTTCACATTCTAAAATAAATTTTTGGGGCATGTCATTACTTTTCGAGACATTTCTTGTCTTTTGACAACTGTCACAGGTTGAAATCAAAGCTTTTGCATCCTTGAAAATTGATGGCCAACAAAATCTAGCTTCCAAAACCTTATGTGATGTTCTATTTGCACCATGGTGACCCTTAGTTGGTTGCTATGACAATGAATTAAGATTTTTTGGCCTTCTTCATGAGAAAACATCGTCGAATTACTTGGTCAGAACAAATTTGAAAAAGGAAGGGATCCTCAAAATAATATTTCCAATAAGAAAAGAAATTTTTCTTTTGGTTATAATTAAGCTCTGTGGGGATTTCTTTGTCAACCAAGTAATTGGCTATATCTGCAAACCAAGGCTTGAAATTGTCTATGGTGCACACAGAACATAAATTTTCATCTGGAAATGTTTCTTCAATTTCAATCTTAGATTCATTTTCACATGGACTGTCAAGATGTGATAAATGATCTGCAGTTAAATTCTCGCACCCTTTTTTATCTTTTATTTCCAGATCAAACTCTTGCAATAATAAAACCCACATAATCAATCTAGGCTTTACATCAGGTTTTGCTAACAAAAGATTTTAAGCAGAGTAGTCAGTAAAAACAGTAACTTTTGAAAGAATTAGATAAGACTTGAAATTTTCGAATGCAAAAACGACTACGAGTAGCTCCTTCTCCATGGTTGTATAATTTGCTTGAGTAGCAATTAAGGTCTGTTGGCATAGTGGATTGGTTGGAAATGCTTGTTTCTTCTCTGCCTTAAAACAACTCCTACTGCTGAGTCACTAGCATCAGCGTCACACATGAGTTCGAAAGGTAGATTCCAGTCTAGGGCTACCATTATAGGTGCTTGTGTGAGCTTCTGCTTTAGTAGCTCAAAGGTTGTGTTGTATTCCTCATAAAAAATGAATGGGGAATCTTTCTTAAGAAGTTTAGTCAAGGGTTTGGCCATTTTTGAAATGTCCCGAAGGAATCTTTTGTAAAAGCCAACGTGACCAAGAAAGCTTCTAATACCTTTAACTGTTGTGGGTGGTGGTAATTTTGCAATAGCGTCAACTTTTGGTGTCCACCTCGATACCCTTCCTTGAGATTCTGTGTCTTAGGACAATTCCTTCTTGTACCATAAAATGGCACTTCTCCCAACTTAGCATGAGGTTTGTATCTTCACATCTTTGGAGGATTTTGTCTAAATTTTTAAGACAATTGTCAAATGATTTTCTGAACACAGAAAAATCATCCATGAAGACTTCCATAATTCCTCCACATATTCTTCAAAAATAGCTAACATGCACCTTTGGAATGTTGTTGGAGCATTGCATAGCCCAAAAGGCATTCTTCTATATGCGAAAGTTCCATAAGGGCATGTAAAAGTTTTTTTCTCTTGGTCTTCGAGAGCTATAGGTATTTGGAAAAATCCTGACATCCCATCAAGGAAATAATAGTATTCATGTCCTAGTAATCTTTGAAGCATTTGATCGATAAAAGGCAAAGGGAAGTGGGCTTTTCTAGTGGCATCATTTAACTTTCTGTAGTCTATACAAACCTAATAACCAGTAACAGTCTGAGTTGGTATTAATTCATTTCATTCATTGGGAACCACTGTTATTCCCCCCTTCTTCGGTACCACTTGTGTGGGGCTTACCCAAGCACTATAAAAAATGGGATAAATAATCCCTGCATTTAAAAGTTTTAGTATTTCCTTCTTCACCACTTCCTTCTTATTTTGGTTCAGACGCCTCTGTGGTTGGACCACAGGTTTGAAAGTATCTTCTATGAGAATTTTGTGTATGCAGAAGGTAGGACTTATACCTCTGATATCCGCAATTTTCCATGCTATAGCTTTCTTATGTTTTCTCATAATCTCCAAGAGCTTTTTCTTCTATTCCTCATCGAGTTTTGAAGATATGATTACAGGTAATTTGCAACCATCTTCTAAGAAAATATATTCCAAATGATTAGGTACTTCTTTCAGCTCTAAGTCTAGTTGCTCTTCAATGGAGGGTTTGAGCTGCTTTGCATTATCCTGTTCTTTTCTTATCTCATCCCCTTTTTCTTCATTTGCTCCTCTAACTCCACTCTTTAAGGTTTCCTTCATAAGCTCGTCATCATCTATATTTCCCTCCCCAAATAGAGCTTATCATCCAAATTTTGATTTGATTCAAGAATCTCATCGTCCATAAACTCTAATGTCGAACAATCATCATCATTTATTACCCCTTGCTTCGCACTTCCTGATAATTTTATCAGCATTTCATTATCCCCCATTGTTAGCGCCAACTTTCCATTTTAACATCAATAACTGCTCCTGCAGCTGCTAGGAATGGTCTCCCAAAAATCAAAGGGATATCAATCTTTTCATCCATATCAAGAATCACGAAATCAGCAGGGAATATGAAGTTCTGGGCCTTAACAAGAATATCCTCAACTATTCCTTTGGGGTACCGAGTAGATCTATCAGCCAATTGTAAGCTCATTCTTATCAGTTTTGGTTCTCTTAACCTCAGTATCTTGAACATGGTATAGGACATGAGTTTAATGCTCACTCCTAGATCAACTAATGCCTTTTCCATAGGGAGATTCCTATCAAACATGGTATGAGAAAACTCCCTGGATCTTTCCTTTTTTTGGGAAGTTTGTTCAATAAAACTATTGAACAATCCCTTCCAAGGTTACTAGGGACACTTCTTCCAATCTTTTCTTAATGGAAAGCAGCTCTTTAAAAAATTTTGCATACTTTGGCATTTGAAAAAGTGCATCAACTAAAAGTAGATTTATATGCAACTGCTTGAATAATTCTAAAAAATTTTAAACTGTTCCTCATCTCGTCTCCTTTTTGCCCTTGCAGGATAAGGTAAAGGAGGTATGTATGGTTCAGTCGAGATATACCCCTTTTCTGCTCAATCTCTTTTCTTCTTTTTCTTTTGTATCTGTTTTATTTTCTTCACATCTTTCCTTTTCTTGATCTTTTTCAACTCTCTTTTCTTCTTCTCTTTCCTCTTTATTTTTTTTCTTGTTTCTTTTTCTTTTTCTTTTCAGCTCTCTTTTCTTCTCTTGTTTCCTCTAACTGTCTACCACTTCTAAGGGAAACAGCATGAACCCCCTCCATAATTCTCTCTCTAAGCATGGTCACAACATTATTCACTTCGTTTTCAAGCTTTCAAGAGATCTTGAGTGGCTTTCAAGTGCCAGCTCAGTCTATTTGAATTGATGATCGATTTCTTTGATGAAAGAAATGAGGGTTTCCTCAAAGCTGCAATGAGAGTTGGTGTTTCTGGGTTGCAAATTTTTACACTAAGGATAAGGATTCCACTTCTGTGGGGGATTTCTACACATTCCCTGGTAACAGTTGGTAAAATGCTAATGGCACATCTTTAGAAGATATTGATTACCAAACTATTGATGAGAGAAGAACCCCTCTTGTTGTTGGTTCAAGGCATCCTTCAATTGTTGAATCAAAAGTGGCAGGTGTTGCTCCATTCTAAACAAAATAACCAAATTGCAAAAAAAAAAAAAAAAAACAAATAGAAATATTGTAGAAGACAAATGGCTATTCTAAAAAAAAAATGACTATGCAAAAGGCGCCTAGAACAACAAATGAAAATTAATTTCTACTATTGCCCTATTGGGCTTCAAAAATTGAATCCAACACCATTCCTTGGCAACGATGCCAGAAAACTTGGTTTGGTTTGGATTTTGTTGTTGTTGTTGTTAATAAAATGTGATTTGTGAAATTCAAAGCTCAAATTCCATTGATCATTGACCGAGTTTTTCAAATTATAAATGTTTTCTAAATCAACAACTACAGTCTCACAGGGCAAGTGCACCCATCAAATGTAGCATAGGAAATGATTTAGGTCGGTCCCAAGGGAATGATTACCAACTAGTATACTATCAATCCCATTAATTGTCTAGCTAAAGAAAGATTTTAGAAAATCATAAAGAAAAATAAACTAAACTAAGTTAGAAATATTCACAAATATTTACTAGGCAAAATGAGAAATAAGCCTATAACTTCTATGAAACAGTAGCTTAGCATTACTTCACCAATTCCTTATCAGAATGATTTCTTAAGGACAATTGTTTGAAATGGTGTGTTTATATTGTCAGCTTCTCTAATTTAAACTAAAGCTCCTCTTGAAGTCAGTAGTTCTAGATCCAGCTAAAACCAGTAATATGAAGTTTCAATTAGATCTGCATAAATAGGAATCCATTGTTTTAAAAAGATAACTTAATGAATTTTTGAAACAAGTGACATAAAGTCTTCACCCATTCCTCAGCAAGAGGTACTTAGGATCAACTCCATTAGCAACCATAGATTTATTCAATCGAATGATCTCTCGATCTATTCAATTGAAATCAATCGTAGATCCAAAAGAATGCGCCATTCCTTTAAAAACCATAAGTTAAATTCAAGTTACTAATTACAAACACCCAATGAAATTTACTTGAAATCACATTTGAAATCAAACTAAATCAAGAATTGGATTCATAATCCCTAAGCTGTAGGAGTTTATTTCTTCATGGATTTATCAAAACAAGCACAAATCAGAAGAAATAAAACAAGCTCAAAAGATTAATCAATTAATTGGTCATAAATTCATAGAAATTACAAACATTTGGTTAAATTGATGTTACCCAGAAAATAGAAGAAATTTTCAAGTAAAAAAAAATGAAAATTCTTTTACCTAAAAATCCTTCAGAAATCTACTCTATGTTAATACTGATTTACACTATTGGTACATACTTTACAATGCATGCTTGCATGTTTATTTATAGACTACTAGGTACAAAAAGCATGGCTATTTTTATCTGACACGTGGTAGATTCGACAGATCCTTTCTAACAGAATTTGGTAACTTTTCACGCGTGCAAATGATCTATGAAAACACTCATCAAAGGTCGCGTGCTCTATTGGTCGATGATTGTATTACATCAAGATCAAGCTCGACTTCAGGAAATTCCTAAGTAAACTGTGTGTTTTTGTCCATTGCTCTATCAAGGGTAAAATTAAGAGAGTCGAGGGTCAAATTGTTGGGGCTCAAGAAAATCTTGTTGAAGAATTGGTTTGGTAACACAATTGTTAAGGGTTGAGTTTTGAGTTTCGACTTTGAGGCTCGACAATGTATTTTCTTTCAAAATGATGCTCGATCGCTTCAACTAAAGTCGAGGGTCATGTCAAGGGCTCGCATTTGAGGCTCGATAAACCAATTTTTACTGTCTTCTTTCTTTGTTTGGCCTCGGCTATGTCTTTTCGAGCCTTGACTTCTGCAACTTTAACTTTAATTGTTGTTTTTGCTCCAAATCTGCATTAAAACACTTGATTACTCCTTATTTGATTTTAAGAGCTTTAAAACACTTTTTTTTCATCAAAAACATAATTTTTGCAGGATTTTATCAGAAATTATTAGTAAATTAAGCTCAAAATCCCATGAAAAATATAGAATAAAAATAACTTATCAGTGCTGGATTACTAGATCTAAATCCACTACGGTTTGTTATAAATTTGTTGACTTTAGGGTTTTTGGTTAACTTCCGATTTATGGTTTAGGCATAAAACGTAGCATAAAATCTAGGAGCTTACAATTATGCTAAAAAGTTTACTTTCAACCTTTGATTTTATCCATGAATATTGATGCTTGCTGGGTAACAATTGCATTCTATCAACATTAAGCATTAATATAAGCTATTACAAGCATTCATTGAATTGTTGAATATTAATGCTAATTCTTGTTAACATGAGCTTATATATATAAATCTTTCTTGTAGAGATGGGAACAAAAAGAGCAGCACATTAGAAAACAAAGAGAAGTAGTACTACAGCAAAAACACAAGCAATAGCTTCACAATCTACAAAAAGAGCAAGAAATCAACAAGATGTGGTAGAGAAGGTATCAAACAAATACTCTGATGAAGAATGGAGTAAAACTAAGAGAAAGAGGTTGGAATCAATGACATTTGGAAACAATGAGTATTTGGATCGGCAAATCTTATGAGCTTATGGGATTAAAGTACAGATTCGGGAGCTGTTGATTATATGGTGTCACGCCCCAAAGGGTACCCTAAATGCGACAGTCCATCACACTCAATATTAAAACTTAAGTATGACAACCTTAGTCATCCCAAAAGTCTCGATATCGAGTGTAAGGCGTAACTTTGCTATCGTAGTAGACCAAACTTTGGATCATGATGTTTAAGCAATTATACATGATAGAATTAAGGAAATAAATCATAACAAATAACCAAGGTTCATAAAAACTATTACAGAGTCTTTACAACATTAAGGGGCATTCTCCTATAAAAGATAACTAAGTTTAATAAAGAGTTTAACACAAATCGATTTACTCCTTTGAAACTCTTGGAATCCATATGTACTTCTATCTTGCACTTCTATTGATAAGATCTCGGCTCAAGGCATTACATGGGTAAACTAACCTCTTGGTTCCAACCAAAGGTATGAGAGTTGTAAAAGATATCTAAGAGGGTATAAGCTACTGTCTTAGTGAGATTTATTTCCACAAATAAACACTCGACATTCAATAATCAAAACAAGTTTATTTAAGAAACCATATGAGATGCACAAGCACGTGGGCAAACAATACATATGATTATCTGGGAATCATATGTATGAATGGATTTACCCCTCCATTCAGTGGTTAAGTGTTTCGGACCGAATAGACCACTATCATACCACATAATTCCAAGATAGTTCTTATTTTTAACAACTTCATTGCCAAAAAAAAAATGTATATAAATCCAACTTTATTTGTAGTTTATTTCCGAGATACTACATAGCTGCCAAATATGTTTTATTTGAATGTTTTCTCATCGCTAATTAATTCAGACAATGCCTTGCTCTATAGAAATTACAGACTCTATGAATCTCCTTACTAAGCCTTTGTCTTACCAAAGGAATAGTAATAAATGCAATGAACTCACCCAATGAAATGCATGAATCATTTTAATTAAGTACTCATGGTATAATTAAATATTTTACGAGTGATCATAGAAATTGCAAACAACCATTCTTACACTAGATCACATATTCATTATAAACAATTCCTGCCTCGATATACTTAATCCTAATTTCAACCAAGTATGTAAAACGCATGCATCTTCCATCTTATCTTTTTCTTTATTCTAGTACCACTATTTTACAAGCAAAATCATAAGTGCATAATATAAGAAATAATTGACTCGGCCATTTGTGCGGATACTTTTAGTCAAAGAAATCCTCGGGATACAAGAACTTAGTCTTCTCGTCACCTAAACAAGAGAAATATCCAAAATGAGTATTTCTTGGAAGTTCTACTTAAACTTGCAATTCTACTTTTACTATGTTCGTCAAAATTCGCATAGAGGGAAATTCTAACTTAAAACAACCATAACTTGCTCATTTTAACTTGGAATTTCGCATATAATATACCGATTTCTACCTACTCAAAAAAAATCTATCCATGTTATTTTCTACTTCAAAGGTCGTTTGGCTTCCCACAAGCTTCGGTACATAACCAAAATGAGGAATCCCAGTTTTTGCAAAACAATTTCCAAACTCAATTTTATTCAAAAATTCTTTTCGCAAAAATATAGATACATATATGGTTGAAAAATCCATTGAGTATTTATATAGACTCATATTATAAGTAAGATTCTAATGGTGTTGTCTCAACGATTATTTTTTGTAAAATAACTTATTTTAAAGGTGTTAAAACTTAACAAATTCCCTTCTAAGTGTTTTAGAGAAACTTTATAATTTCTTAGGTTATTGTAAATAAGTATATTTTTATTTTGTTTTCTAATTTCTTTCTTAGAATAAGTAAATTTCCTTTTAACTTTTAATCTTCTACAAATTTTACTTTTTGTGGCAAAAATTAAGTTTCCAAAGTTTTTATCAAGTTATGGATAGCCTATGGTGATTTTTAACTTGTATATATTTCCTTTTTAAAGAAAAAGGGTTTTGTTAAACAAATCTTTTTATCCTTATATTCTCATCTTCTAACTTCTTTGAAATAAATTTTATTTCTAAACTTAGTTCCTTAAGTTTTCTATTAATTTTTCTTGGAAAGAATTTATTCTTTTTAAGTGTTGATAAAATTTGTTGTTTTTGAAACCATCATTCTTATATTTTCATTTCTTTTGAAAATGAGTTTATTATTTATATATTTGGAAATTCTTTATTTTATATATGGGTTTATAGATTAGAGGATTGATGTCCACCTTTAACTTTGAAAACTAGTTTTATTTTTCTTTGGTTGTTATTATGGAGTTAGTTTGAATCCTAAAAGTAAACTTTTTATGAAAATTTGTTTACTAAGAAAACATTTATGCCAAGTTTTGATAAACTTTATGTAGTCTACTAAAAAAAGGTTCATTTTGTTTGTTAATTTCTTTTATAAAATCATCTTCATTGTTATTTAAGAAAAATATTAGTGAGTTTGATAAGAAGTTGTAAAAAAGATTTTCCTATGGGTTTGCTAATAAAATATTGATTTAGACATAAAGTTATATATTAAGAGAATTTAGTTCCATTTCTTTTATTAAAGAAATATCTAATTTAAATTTTTGTTGAGACAAGATCATTATGATAATGCATGTTTATAAGCACATAATATGAAAAATGATGAAAATATATAAGATAAGAAGCAAGATAATATTTATAAGCAATATAGCAATAATAAGCAAGATAATATATTAAGTATTGGGAACTTTAGCTTTATCAAGGTAACCTGATCAAGCATTGGGAGCCTTAGCTTCATTAAGGCATCCCGGGACTGTAAAACCCCAAATTTTTTTGGAATCAGTTTAAGCCTAAAACCCTAATCGGAAGTCAACGGAGCTCCAATGGTCAATAAAACCCTAGTTAGACGTAATAGCTTAAGTCCGGTACTCCCGAATAAGAAACTCGGTAAGGATAAGTGGAAGTTTAGAATATAGAATAATGCGGAATTACCTAAGGCAACACAAAAGGATTAGATTAGTCAAACCGCAACTCGTTTCGAATCCGATCGAACACGATTCTTGAAAAACGTGTTCGAAACCTCGGAATAGTAAAAATATTCCGAATACACCGTTAGACTCGTAAAAATATAAGTTTTCCAAAAATATCAGTTTCGTAATTTTTCGGTGAGTAAAAATAACAGATATCACATTTATATACATATTTTCTTACTACCGGTACTTTATTAGTCATATCTACTTTACATTACACTATTCATTACATTTTACACTATTTTTTTATCTCTACTTTTTCTTACACCTACTCCTACATATTCCATAACCTATAATTCTTACTTTTTACCTTTTCCATTTCCATAACTTTATTTCACATCTACCTTACACATTACATCTTTTATTTAATGAAAATAAAAAAAATAAAATCTTTCTCCTCCTCCCGTGCATGAGGCCGATGCCCCCTCTCCTCCTCTCTCTCTCAATTTGCTTTATTTTTCTTTTATTTTAATCATATAAAAATCACTCCACATTTTTTTATAAATACCCCCCTCCTCTTTCACTTCTTTCACACCACTACTGCCCACAAATTTTTTAATAAAACTCTCTCAAATTCTCCTCTCAAAACTCTCTCAAAATACCATCCCAAAACTCTCTCAAAATAATTTCACAACAACTTCTACCTACAACAAAAACCCATAACCACATACTACTACCAAAATCTTCTTTGGGTAACTATCTTATATTATTCTCTTCCTCCTCATGCCATGTAACTTTACATGACCATAGTGTGAGTTTCCAAAGACTACAAGTTATAAAAGCTACATTATGTTCATGTATTGTTCTTGTTCATGAAAAATCTATTTATGTTCATGTTATTATTTTTGTTTATATTATTGTTACTATATCTAAGTATTATTATCTATCTATATATATACATATCCTTTAGAGCATATAAGCTCACTTGTAATTTATTTATTTCATGCAAAGCAATTTATTATTTATTCCTTGTTAGTTTAAGACTAGTCTCTAGTCTTAGACTTGTCCTCATCAAGTCAAAACAAGTTTTTCTTTCTTTCATTTTATTTTATTTTGGGACTAGTCTACTTCTTAGTCCCGGAGCCTTGAAAAAGGTAAGACTCCAATACTTGACTTTATTACTTATGTTATTTTGCTTGCTATTGTTTCTCATAATTCATGTTCATTTAAATTGTTGTCTAAAGTTTCAAGTTCTAAAAATAATTGATACAAGGAGATTTTGACACTTAAAAAAAATGAGTTTATGTAAATTATTAGATCTATGGTTTAAACAAAAATAAAGTTAACTCTTTTCAAGTTACAAAAAGAACTCACAAAAATTTTTGAAACTTCTTTTGTCATGAAAAGTTTCTTAAAACCTTTAATATTCCACTTTGTTTTTCCAAAAGAAAATAATTGTAGATACAAATGAATTTTTATGAAAAAGATAACATAATAAAAGAAGGAGGAATTTCTCAAGAAAAAGTCTTTATAAATAAACAAGACAAAGATCTTTGCAAACAAATAGACAAAGGAATTTGTATAAGAAAAATAAATAGGAAAATAGTGCATTTTCTAAAAACTCCTAAAATAGTATTAGTATAGAAAACTTAGAAGGAAGAAAAATTATTTTCATAAAGGTTACTTGGAAATATATATATATATATATATGCCAACATAAAACATTTCAAGGAGTTTACAAAAATTCTTGTAATCTATATTTTTCTAAACAACTCCAAAAACCGGCATAATTTTACTCGAGTAAAATAAATGGACAACAAACACTTGAGCATGAAAGAATATGAGCTAAGTAACCATAAAAGGAGAATTTTTCAACTATATAGATAACTAAATATTTATCAAACAAATTTTGATTTCTTGAACCAAAGTTGTTTTACTTTGAAAAATCCGTGGCGAATTTTGTCACCGCTGTTTCGGAGCCTATACGATCTTGTTTGTTAAAAGTAATTTTGGAAATAGGTAGAGCTTTTTGAATAGGTAGAAATCGGTATATTATATGTGCGATTCCAAGTTAAAATGACCAAGTTATGGCCATTTTAAGTTGGAACATTCCTTTATACGAACTTTAACGTTCTTTTGACATTGTTTTGTCAAAATTCAAGAAAATCATCAAGAAATACTCATTGTGAGTATTTTCTTTGGCTAGGTGACCCCGAGGAAGGATTCCTTTATCCCGAAGATTATTTCGATTAAGAGGAGTGTGTGAACGACTCATCCGCATAGAGGAATAATCGACATGGCATTGTGAGTTTTATTTCCATTAAATGCTATACTTGTTGTGCTTGTAATTTAGTTGCATTAGAGTTAGGAAAAAGAAAATGGATATGTATGTTAATTAATTCCTTGAAAGAATCCTAAGAATATCGAAGCAGGAATTGATTTAAAATGCTTGTTTTAGTATAACACTTGCTTTGTATGAAATGCCTTGATCACCTTAAACTTAATAATAATAATGTTATGGTACTATAAATAAATGGATTCATGCATACTATGAAGTGAGTCACATTGCATTTTGGGTTATTATCACTTGGCTGCCTTAGAGTGCATTAGAGGCTATAACAGCGATGTGGGAACCAGTAAGCCTCCAACCCTCTTTGTTGTTGTTATTCCTTTACTTCAAGCAATGCGAAAGTTTAAAGTTTTCCTTTATATGGATGAATAAGAGAATAGGAGTAATAATCCCCTATCAAGTACGCAAGAAGATTTCAGTTAGTAAATCAGAATGTTTTGCTCTCGTGGAATTCAAGGCGACACATTCTTTTGATATGTCTAGCCTAGACTACCAATAACAAACAATCAATCTCTAGTTTAAGATTTAAAAATTCCCACATGAAAGGATGATGAAACCCAAGGAAGAGTTGGGCGATCATGCAATAATGACGTAAGGACATGCAGTTGTTTGCGACTCTAAGGAATAATGGAGTTAAGTAATCTTTGGATAAGATGTATACCTCCCGAGTAGGACCCTAATAAAAAAGTCACAAGGAGAACATATAACTCATAAACCAATAAGACCGAAAGATAATATTGGTAAAGGACTTGCTATCACAAGAAAAGAAGAGACGCATTCTTTCGAGTTAATAAAGGAGAATGAATGACTATCTCAATAATACGAAAAGGAATGAAAAGAAACCGACCTTTAGAGATATTCAAGAATTTCAATAGAAGTTTCAAGAAAAATTTTGGATAAATGACTCAGATTTCACCCAAAGAAAGGGATCAACTTGGTAACTAGACTAACAGCCTATGAACGATTCTAATAAGGAAGTCGGAGAAACAACAACTAGAAACTCTAGATCAAGACCTTATGCAATGAAGTATACCACCACGAAATATACCCGTTCAGCTTATAATGGAAGAAAAAAAATGATAAACCCTTAAGCGTACGTGTTAACTTTCAGAAAGGAACAAAGTGAACATCCACTCCTTGGAAGTAAAAATCTTTTGACCAATTACAAGGAGTGAACTCGTTTTCTCAAGATTTAAGATCGCAATACTACCAACTAAGGACCAGATCAAGAAAGAATGACCCTCGGATTCTTTATAGACCCCACAAGTTCTAGTAACGCTTTTTGGACTTGAACCAAGGATATAAAGACCCTGTTGAATAAGTGAACAATTGACAAAAATCATGGTATAGTCTTAAGAAGAAAAAGAGATAATCAAAGAATGTAATCTTAAGTATAGGAAGTTAATAAAAGGAATTAAGAAGTTAAGAAGTGAGATTTCAAAACAAAGCTTAAAGAAGGAGAAAAACCGTTACAGTATTAAAACCAACCATGGTGGAAGAAGAATAAAGGAGCTTAATGCTAAGATAAGAAGATACGAAGGATAAAATATAAAAGGAAAGATGTACGGATCAACAATAATATAGAAACGAAAGGTTGAATTCGAGAGCTAAAATCAAGGAAGTAAGAGAAATGTCATGAGTATAACTCGTAGCTTGGGAATAACAACCCATTCGAGAAAAAACTCGGATATACCAAAGTTTTGAAAGAACGATAATAGTAAGATAAGAGGAAGCAAAGCGTAAAAAAGAAAGTAAGAAGGCCAAAGGACAAAAAGGTCTATGAAGTCTTTGCCAATGCTCGAATAAAAATGGAACTAGATTACCCAAGGGAGTAGATTTCAAGAAGGCATAAGCTGATCGATTAACCAATTTTGGCTCGTTCTTTAGTCAACTAATATAACGTTCTTTATGAATAACCTAACAAAGTATTGTCAGAAGAAAGCAAGGAGTTCTAGTCAGGATCGTAACAAACCAGGACATAAGAATAGTACAACAATGGAGAACTAACAAGGAAACTTGGAGAAAAGGGACCCCTTGATGCTACATAACAAACGATCGAGGAGAACAATTCAGGACCTTAGAGGAACAAACAAGAGTGACTCATGAAATGAGAAATGCACAAGATAGACAAAAGAAATGAAACTGATCAGAAGAAAAGGACCTTAGAAAATTCCAAATGGGAATCATGTGCACTTAAAGGTAGGAAGTAATTGTCGTATGATCTTTTGAGAAGTAATAAAACAAGAAGGAAGTCTAGATTGTTATCTAAACATGTTGGAGACATGTGACAAATCTCCATTTAACAAAAGGTCAAGGGATCAAGTTACGGAGATAAAAGTTAATGTTTTTGAAGGAAGACTTTCCTTATGAGGAATACCCAATACAGATATTTATCCAGAAGAGTTCAGAGGATAAGGAATGAGGGAGTCGATTAAGAAAATCTTCTTAAGCAAACCTAAGGAGATACGAATAAAGTGTAGCCCAATCACCCAAGTTCGATTGAAGCCGCAGATAGGAGTTTCCAAGTTTTAAGGACAAAACTTTCTTTAAGGGAGGTAGGTTATAAACCCCCAAATTTTTTTGGAATCAGTTTAAGCCTAAAACCCTAATCGGAAGTCAACTGGAGCTCTAATGGTCAACAAAACCCTAGTTAGACGTAATAGCTTAAGTCCGGCACTCTCGAATAAAAAACTCGGTAAGGATAAGTGGAAGTTTAGAATGTAGAATAATGCGGAATTACCTAAGGCAACATAAAAAATCAGATTAGTGAAACCGCAACTCGTTTCGAATCCGATCGGACACGATTCTTGACAAATGTGTCCGAAACCTCAGAATAGTAAAAATATTCCGAATACACCGTTAGACTCGTAAAAATATAAGTTTTCCAAAAATATCAATTTTGTAATTTTTCGGTGAGTAAAAATAACAGATATCACATTCATACGCATATTTTCTTATTCATTACTATTCTACACTATTCTTTAATCTCTACTTTTTCTTACACCTACTCCTACACACTCCATAACCTATAATTCTTACTTTTTACCTTTTCCATAACTTTATTTCACATCTACTTTACACATTACATCTTTTATTTAATAAAAATAAAAATAATAAAATCTTTCTCCCCCTCCCGTGCATGAGCCCGACGCCCCCTCTCCTCCTCTCTCTCTCAATTTGTTTTATTTTCTTTTATTTTAATCATACAAAAATCACTCCACATTTTCCTATAAATACCCCCCTCCTCTTTCACTTCTTTCACACCACTACTACCCACAAGTTTCTTATTAAAACTCTCTCAAATTCTCCTCTCAAAACTCTCTCAAAATACCATCCCAAAACGCTCTCAAAATAATTCCACTACAACTTCTACCTACAACAAAAACCCATAACCACATACTACTACCAAAACTTCTTTAAGTAACTATCTTATATTATTCTCTTCTTCCTCATGTCATGTAACTTTACATGACCATAGTGTGAGTTTCCAAAGACTACAAGTTATAAAAGCTACATTATGTTCATGTATTGTTCTTGTTCATGAAAAATCTATTTATGTTCATGTTATTTTTGTTTATATTATTGTTACTATATCTAAGTATTATTATCTATCTATATATATACATATTCTTTAGAGCATATAAGCTCACTTGCAATTTATTTATTTCATGCAAAGCAATTTATTTATTTATTCCTTGTTATTTTAAGACTAGTCTCTAGTCTTAGACTTGTCCTCATCAAGTCAAAACAAGTTTTTCTTTCTTTCATTTTATTTTATTTTGGGACTAGTCTACTTCTTAGTCCCGGGAGCCTTGAAAAAGGTAAGACTCCAATACTTGACTTTATTACTTATGTTATTTTGCTTGCTATTGTTTCTCATAATTCATGTTCATTTAAATTGTTGTCTAAAATTTCAAGTTCTAAAAATAATTGATACAAAGGAGATTTTGACACTTAAAAAAAATGAGTTTATGTAAATTATTAGATCTATGGTTTAAACAAAAATAAAGTTAACTCTTTTCAAGTTACAAAAAGAACTCACAAAAATTTTTGAAACTTCTTTTGTCATGAAAAGCTTCTTAAAACCTTTAATATTCCACTTTGTTTTTCCAAAAGAAAATAATTGTAGATACAAATGAATTTTTATGAAAAAGATAACATAATAAAAGAAGGAGGAATTTCTCAAGAAAAAGTCTTTATAAATAAACAAGACAAAGATCTTTGCAAACAAATAGACAAAGGAATTTGTATAAGAAAAATAAATAGGAAGAATAGTGCATTTTCTAAAAACTCCTAAAATAGTATTAGTATAGAAAACTTAGAAGGAAGAAAAATTATTTTCATAAAGGTTACTTGGAAATATATATATATATATATATATGCCAACATAAAACATTTCAAGGAGTTTACAAAAATTCTTGTAATCTATATTTTTCTAAACAACTCCAAAAACCGACATAATTTTACTTGAGTAAAATAAATGGACAACAAACACTTGAGCATGAAAGAATATGAGCTAAGTAACCATAAAAAGAGAATTTTTTAACTATATAGATAACTAAATATTTATCAAACAAATTTTGATTTCTTGAACCAAAGTTGTTTTACTTTGAAAAATCCATGGCGAATTTTGTCACCGCTGTTTCGGAGCCTATACAATCTTGTTTGTTAAAAGTAATTTTGGAAATAGGTAGTATTTCGAATAGGTAGAAATCAGTATATTATATGTGCGATTCCGAGTTAAAATGACCAAGTTATGACCATTTTAAGTTGGAACATTCCTTTATACGAACTTTAACGTTCTTTTGACATTGTTTTGTCAAAATTCAAGAAAATCATCAAGAAATACTCATTGTGAGTATTTTCTTTGGCTAGGTGACCCCGAGGAAGGATTCCTTTATCCCGAAGATTATTTCGATTAAGAGGAGTGTGTGAACGACTCATCCGCATAGAGGAATAATCGACATGGCATTGTGAGTTTTATTTCCATTAAATGCTATACTTGTTGTGCTTGTAATTTAGTTGCATTAGAGTTAGGAAAAAGAAAATGGATATGTATGTTAATTAATTCCTTGAAAGAATCCTAAGAATATCGAAACAGGAATTGATTTAAAATGCTTGTTTTAGTATAACACTTGCTTTGTATGAAATGCCTTGATCACCTTAATCTTGATAATAATAATGTTATGGTATTATAAATAAATGGATTCATGCATACCATGAAGTGAGTCACATGCATTTTGGGTTATTATCCTTGGGTGAGAAGGATAGTAAGCTTATGTAGAAAGCAACACTTGGCGGAAGATCCGAAAGCGATTGCTTGGCGGCTTAAGGAAAATGCTTGGTGGAAAATCCGAAAGCAAGGTCAACTCAAGTAGATTCGGAATGCTTGGCGATGTGTGCTCGCGAGCATAAAAACTTTTAACTAAAACTACTTGATTTGAGGTTATGTATCACAAAACCCGAATGGAGGGCAAATCCATTCAACATATAGTTCCCGGAAAACTATATGCCTTGTTTGCCCACGTGTATGTTGCATCCCATTTGTTTGCTTAATTAATTTGTTTGAAACTTTGTTACAAGAAGTTATTATGGAAATAATTCTCACTAAGCCTGTTAACTTATACCCCCATAGATATCTTTTGCAGTTTCCCTACTTATGGTTAAGGCCACGAGGACCCTGCGGGCCGGTAATTTCTTTTAGATAAAGGAATTTTAGATGAATTTTAGTATTAGAAATAATGTACAAATATCTTGTAATAGAATTGTGATCTTGGGTAATGTCCCTAAGCTTCTAAAACCATCGATATGAATAAATGTTTATTATGAATCCTCTTTTCTTAATGTGTTTTTATATCTCCTTAAGCTTCATAATTCTATATATAGTCCTCAAAAGTTGTGAAAGCACCTTACACTTAATATAAAAGCTTTTGGGAATGGCTAAGGTTGTCATACTTAAACTTTAATATTAAGTGTGACAGACTGTCATGTTTAGGGTATTGTTTGGGGCGTAACAGGGACTAAGTCCCAAAAGAAAAAGAAAATAAAGAAAAGGAAAAAGCAATAATAGCAAGTTAGAGAAAGTTAGTGAGCATTAGACTCTAAAAATATATACATACATATACTTAATAATATATATGTCGAGTTAGATTAGAGTATAATAACAACAAGATAATGACAATAATAGCATTAATAACAACTTATATGAAAGCATAATAACAAGATAATAATAATATAGGAATTTCATGTGCAAGAACAAAATATGAATATGTTGTTGCTTTGACTACTCGTGTGAGTTTCAAAATAACACTATAGTCATGCTAAGTTACATGACATGATTAAAATGAATGGTTGAAAAGAAGTTTACCTAAAGTGTTTTTGTAATGAGAAGAAGGTAATGAATGTAGGTTTATATGGTAGATGGTATGTGGTAGATGGTTTGTGTATAGAGAGGGATTTTGTGAGTGTTTGGAGAAAGAGAGTTTTGGTAGAAGAGAATTTTGTGGAAAGTGTTTGTGGAGAGATTTTGAGAGAGTTTTGTTGTGTGAAATGAAGGTGTGAAAGAAGTGGAGGGAAAGGGGTGTTTATAGAATTTTTGGAGTAAAAATTAGATGTAATAAAATAAATTAAAAAAAAAATAAATAGAGAGGGAGAGGGGAAGGTGGCACCGGTTTGGAGGGAAAAGAGAGAGTGTGTGAGTTGATTTGTTTATTTTGTAAGAAAATAATTAATATGTAAGATAATAATTAATATGTAAGATATGATTTGATATAAGATGTATTGGAAAAGTAAAAAGTAAGAAAATATGTATATAGGTAGTAAGGAAAAATAGATGTCATGCCTCAAAGGGTACCCTAAACGTAATAGTCCGCCACACTCAATATCTAAACTCAAGTATGACAACCTTAGTCATTCCATGAGTTTAAACACCGGGTGTAAGGCTCACGTTCAATATATAAGGAACCATACTTTGACTCGAAATATCTTAAAAAGACATACATAGCAATAAGAATGTAAATCATAACAGTTATAAACCAGATTAATCTATTACATGAATTAAGAGGGCATACCCCCGTCTAAAATTAAGAGTCCTTAGATCTACAAAAGTCTCTTACATCAACATATATATATATATATATATATATATAATTAAGGAGATTCAAACTAGAAGTCTATGCCTGATGTCTAGGTCCCGACTTCTTCAAAAAGCTACTTAAATTCCAAAAGTTGTACGTGAGGAAAGTGGTGTCTCTAGGATAACCATAAATAATCATCCTACAACAGGAAGCTATAGAGGTATAAGCTTTCGAGTTTAGTGAGTTTCACTTCCAAAATTAAATACTTCAACAAGCAATATATCAGGTAAGTTATATTAACAACCATATGAAATGCACAA
This sequence comes from Combretum micranthum, assembly GCA_024138025.1. NCBI lineage: Eukaryota > Viridiplantae > Streptophyta > Magnoliopsida > Myrtales > Combretaceae > Combretum > Combretum micranthum. The sequence continues at coordinate 106,329 of JAMXBD010002749.1, read as the reverse complement.
TTACGTAAGCATACAATACATAAGACTTTCCAAGAGTCTTATGTTGAATGGATTTATGCCCTCCATTCAGGGTTAGGTGTTTCAGGCCCATACGAACATAGATTTCAATTTTTCTCATTTACATTGTGGTTGATACAGGTGCCTACCCACACACAATTTTGTAGTTGATACAAGTGCCTACACCACTACCATTTCAAGTCCGGCCATTATGCCAACATTCGAGTTTATAGGCCCCTCGTTGCCCAACTATTATGCCTTCTTCCCACAAAGGTATAATAACCTATGCAATGTAACTCAACATATGGAATGCATGTCAATTTGATTATAAGATCATGGCATATTAATTAACGATTTATGGGCGATCACAAATATTGCAGATACTTCAATTATATACTAAATCATACAATATTTACAATAATTCCATTTCCGATATTCTTATCATCGATTCAATCAATTTGAATTCACATGCACATTCCAATTTTATCTTGCCCTAAAGCTAATGCCACTATCGTTAGAAGCACATTTATAAGCATATAATTTAAAGATAGTGAACTCACTTTGCTATGGCACGAAAATCCACTTAATCGTAATATACCTTGGCAAGGTTTAGTCCGTCTTCCAAGTCTCTTAATCAAAAGAAATAACTCCAATGAGTATTTCCATGAAGTTTGAATGAACTTATAAATTCTATTCTATCAAGTTCGTCAAAGTTCGTCTAAGAGGAAATTGTAACTTAAAACGGTCATAACTTGGTCATTTTAACTCGGAATTTCACATATTATAGAGTTATTTCCAACAAATAAGGTCGTTTGGTCCATGAACAATAGGGTACAGAATGCTATACGAATTTCCTATCCCACATATCAACTCTTAGTTTCAAACCAAGCATCACTCCAAAGCCTTGATAGATACTTAGCTATCATTATATCTTGTAAGACTCTATATATACATATATAACTCAATATCATGCATGATTCATGGGTGTTGGTAAATTTATTTCCTCATGTACTTAGATAATGCCTAATCGGATGCATAAGACACTATTTTTCTAACTTTATTTCTACCAAGTGCATTATATGTATATGCATTGCCTACAAGTTATTATCGTGAATGTCATGAGATGAGCTATCTATATGTATATTCTCAATGATATATGATATCAAAAATTCTTTTTACAAAACTTTTGCTTTGCAAAACTTTTGGAAATTACTTGACTTAAGAAACCTAGTTTTATTTCTTGCAATATTACACTTACTTTTATCAAATTCCAACCTTGATGACTTATATACCCAACACCTTCATTATTTTAATAAAAACCTTCATTTTTGGGTTAGAAGATAGATGTTTAAATAGGTGGTCTACCTAATTACGAATTTTACAAAATTTTTGAGAAATGAAAACATTGTTTAATCTATTCTTTGAAAAATTTCCTTGTTTTAGGATTATAACTTAATAAGTTTCACTTATCCTTGTCAAAATTAGGTCTTTATTACATGTATTCCCTATGACTTCTATTTTTCCACAAAAATCATCATTTTAGCATTTGGAAATAGCTGTTTAAATAGTGGTCATTTTCAAATCCGAATTTTGAAATTTCCATTTGAGATTGTTTTTTTTGTAAAACTCATTTAATCTTTCAAAAACTATTTCCTAATCAAACTTATTCCTTAAGGCTTCCATTTCTTCAATAAAAATCTTTTTTTTTTTTGGGGTTGAAAAATAGGTGTTTACACGTTATTGGGATTGAAACATAACTTTTGTAAACTTTTCCTTCAAAATATTCCTTAGTAGATCTAAGCTTTACTCATCAAGATCACTCATTTATGATATTTATTCCCTAAGCCTTTTCATTTTTAATGTAAAATACACATTTTGAAGTTGAAAAATGGCTTTTCTAAATATGGTTACTTTTTTTTCCGAATTTTCAAAAATCATTTTTGTTGAAACTAAAGTAGATCTTAAGCTTCCTAACATTTTCCTACTATTATCATGCTATTACAAGTTATTTATGTGCATAAAACAAAAACCTAAGGCATTTATGAAAAACAACTAGATCTAGTTTATTACACTAGTCATGAATGCATGAACACTATGATCATTATGTTGATATGGTTAAATGATGAATATTTGCACAAAACATTAATAATAACAACATAACTTAGTAGTAAAGCAAAATAATAACAAAACAACATGAATGATAAGATCTATAACATTGTGATAGTAAGGATCTCATGTTCAAGTGTTTCCACATCCCTAGCTTAAAGCTCATGGGGTTTTTTTAGTGAAATCACGCATGAATTATCTTGCTATTACATGTTTTTAAGGTAATAAAGTATAGATCTATTACCTATAAATGGTTTGGAACAAGAAAACTTGAAGAAAGCAAAAGTGTGTGTGTGTAGAGAGAGGGAGTGTCATGGCAATGAGAGGAGGAGAGGCGAGAAAACTTTGTTCCAAAAGTTGATTTTTGTAAAGAAAGAGAAAAAGTGAAATGAAGTTGGTATAAAGGGGTATTTATAGAAAAGTGGATTAGGTTTGCTTTAGTTACATAAAAGGAAAATAAAGCAAAATTGGAGAGAGGGAATAGAGGGAGGGAGCGCCAGTTTTGGGGCTATGGGGGAGAGAGAGAGATATGTGTTGTGTTGTATAAGTTTCAAAATTAAATTAATTAATTTAAGAAATAAAATTGTATTAGAAAAGTAAATTGTAAGAAATAGGATGTAAGGATGTAAAAGATAGGTTGTAAGGATGTAGGAAGTAAAGTATGGGTAGTTGTACTTGATGAACGGTAAGAAAGAAATCAAAAAGTAGATTAGACAATTAAATTACTGGTAGTAATGAAAATAAAATAAAATTGTTATAACTGTAACTTTTATAACTCGAAAAATTATATAACTGATATATTGAAATCTTATGAAATACGAGTCTAACGGTACTAATATCATATTTTAATATCTCGAGCCCCGCGACATGCTTTTCAAACTCTGTATCCGATCGGTTCGAAATAGGTTGAAAATTCGCTAATCTGATCTTTTTAAGCACCTAATATTATTGCAAACCAAACTACACTCTTCACTCGTATTTTGACTTCTTGGTTTAGGAACATGGGATTGCTGAATCTAAACTGCTAGGGTTTCCTAGGGATTTGTTGACTTAAGGTTTCCGGTTGACTTTCCGATTTAGGGTTTGAACTTGATATTACCATAAAAATTAAGGGTTTATAGTAGAAATAGATGAATAGTAATGAATAATAGAGAAGTACAATGAATAGTAAATAAGACTAATAAGTTACCAGTAGTAAAGAAAATAGGCGTATAAATGTGATATCTGTAATTTTTAGTTATCGAAAAATTACGAAAGTGATATTTTTGGATTTCTTATATTATTACGAGTCTATTGTTAAACATAATATTTTTACTGTCCGGTGTTCGCAGGCACTGTTTTTGAAAACTGATCCCGTTGGATCTGAAAGATACTAGAAATTGTCGTATTTGATATTTTTATATTTCCCTATATAATTACGAACCATTAGAAGCCATTAACTTAATTTCGTTGTCTAAGGTTTAAGAACACGAGATTGCTAGATCTAAACTCTAAGGTTTTAGCATAGGTTTTTTGTTGACTAGGGTTTCCAATTAACTTCCGGTTCTAAGGTTTGAACTTGGTAATCATCAAAAAATTTAGGGATTTACATACGGCCATGGGCTGCATTTTTTGAGATCAATGAACCAGCTTATAGAGAGATTACTCTTGAGTTTCTCTCTACTCTAAAGGTCACTATACATGATATCACTTTTCAAGCCTATAGGAGGAAATACCATGCTTATCCCAATTTAAGTGGTAAGTGTTTGGGATTATATTCCATTGATAGATGGGTTTAGAGCTTTATCAGATACATAACCAGGAGATATGATAGCCCAGAAATATTGGGAAGATTTTTGTGGGGCTGAACTTCATTATAATCCATCAAAATCCAAAGCTTCATCAATGACTGATGTGAATCTTAAGGTTGCTCATCATTTGTTGGCACGTACAATAGGAGGGCAAAAGAGTAGCCATGGGGTTGTCAATAATTTTGAAACTTTTCACTTATATAGCATGGCTAAAAAGATCAAAATTAATGTGGGATTGGAGGTTGATAAGTTTCTCTATAGGCATCCAAGAGCTAAGAGGATCTATTGTGGTGGTTATATAACAAAGTTTCTTAAGGGGTTTGAAATTTTTCGAGCATCACCAACTGACCATGGTACACCATCTTCCAAAATTTCTGATGGTCCTTTCCATTTATGGGGATTAAAGCTGATTGACCTACTACTCCATCACGGTATACTACTCCTCTTAGAGGATTTCTACCCCTTTACTTACATTCACATCTAGAGCACCTCCTGAGAGTGAAATACATAAATTAAGGAGGGAATTTCAAGTAGAAAGAAAGCTGAATCGGAAAGAGAGAAGGAAGAATAAGCGATTTAAGGCTTTAGTTTAGGCATTTTTAGGGAGACCTGCTAGCTGTTTTGCACCACCACCAGTTCATTTGCCTACATATGAGTCCTCTCCGAGAACAAAATTCTCCTGCAATTTCTAATTTTGAGCACCCAAGAAGAGAAGGCAAAGCACCTGTTGTGTTTGAATCCTCTAAGGAAGATGTTGATGATGAAGAGAATGAAGAAGAAGAAGAAGAGCCTAATGATAATGAAGAAGTAGAGAATACTTCTAATGGAGAGAGTGCAGATGAGGATGAAGATGAAGATGAAGATGATGATGCTGGAATAGATTGATTATTATTTTTCTTTTTTTTTTTATCATCATTTTCTTTTATTCGATTATGATCTGTACTATTGAGTTCTCTTTTGATGAGAAAACTCTTATTTTCTTGAACCTCTTTGGACTTATATTTCTAAACCTTAGGATAGGTTAATTTTTTTTAGCTTTCTTTTGATGCTTTTGTTTTGATTTGCATCGAAAAAAACGTTTTACATGTTCGATGAGGTGAAATACGAGTTGGGTATTTGTCTATTATTTATATAAGAAAGAGAAAAGAAATTTGTTATGCAGCCATGGGCTGTCTATGGCAGCAATGTTAACAGCAATTACGGAGTTAGGGAGAAGTAGCAACAGTAATATTTAAGACTTCAATACAACATGAAATCTGACGAATTTTTTTTTTTTTTTTTTTTAATTTGTAATCGCAAATTAGTTTAAATTTAAACCTGCACATTGACTTATACCTTTTTTTTACGACTAAATGGAGCAAAATGAAAGCATCCAAAATCAAGTGCATAATGCATATATATTAATTCCATGTATATATGTATAATTTTACCATATATGGATCTGAAAACTTAATAGAAGGTGTACTACCCATTCTTTCTACTCTCGTCCATTTAGCGAATATGAAAGACTACGAAGATAGGGAGCGCATTGGAAAAATCTTGCTGAGGTTATTATTTTAACAAATCATCAAGTTACAAGATTATTATTTTAACAAATCATCAAGTTATCACCGTTCTGTTCTGCGCAGCCCATATACTGTGCTTGTTTAACATTTGTTAGCATTATCATAAAAGATTATAAAACCTTTTTTTTTTTTTTTTATGCAAGCCATCATTGACTCATCTGGCCACAAAAGAGCAACGACTGAATGACATTTAAAAAAAAAAAGGGGAAACACGAGCATAATTTAATTATTTTTAATTAGCGGGAGTGCATGAAACGAACCTCAACCAACTTTAGGGAACAAAAATATAGTATACTTATTCTGGCTCCTAACAATCAAATAAGAACACGAGGGATCTGATTTAAAAATTAAAAAACGACCATTCTAGGTCATCACTTCATTTAATTTAATGTGTTAAATCTGACGCTATTTTTGAAATCTACGCTGTATACGACAAGAGCACTTGTAGTATTTTCGAGAATTTTTTTAGTAAATGCTTTTTAATGATAATTTTTCTAATAGAATATTTTGTTACAATAATCTAGCTATATAGAACAAACTAAACCCGGCAAATCTCATTTAGTGTAATTTTTTACTATTGTTTTAAACATTTAATGATGGATCCAATAGATTTGAAAAATCAAGTCGAAGTTTTTAATTTTAACTGAGCATAATCAACATAAAACTGAGAGATCAAAATGATATATACGATAGTAATAACATGGTTCTTCTTATAAATTTCCAAGAAGACAACTTAAAAACATCTTGAGAGGAGCAGCGGAAAAATAAATAAATAAAAGCAATAACAGATTTTGGTGGAGAAGCCAACAAATTAGAGACAAAATTAGTTATGTGCTAAGTAATAATCATTTATGATACTTTAATATGTATTTTCTAGTTACTTAATCTTCATTCTTTACAAATAATATCACTTGTCAAAATTTTTAATTATATTTATATATTTATATATATATAAATATTGAATTGATAAGGGATGATACTATAATAAAATAACCTTATTTAAAGAATTAAAGATATAAAAGGTTTTTTACAGGGAATCAGATCCCTTGATCACTTTGTAATAAAGTGAAGATTAAAGTTCCATTAATGTCCTTATCTTCAATTATTCAAATAGTTAAGAACCCATCATTTACCTTTCCATTTGTCTATCCATCTGGATTTATAGAGGGGAGAGGGAGAGGGAGAGGGAGAGAGAGGGAGAGAGTGGGAGAGAGAGAGAGAGAAGAAAGACTAAGTCTATCCAAAGTCATTCTCTATTTCTTCAAAAAGGGAGGGGGGAAAAAAAATTCATACCCACGATGTATGTCGACAAGCTACACTTTTCTCTATACATATTGCCATAAGAATCCATTGATTCATTGCTTAATCTTCTTAAGTAATTGATACGATACAAGTACTTTTCATATTCTTCTTGTTCTGGTAATCTTTAGTAGTAAGTTTAAGCGCTAGCTGTCATGGGGTCTTGTGGTCCAACGATGTTGTGCATGAAGACACAAAGCAAAGGAAATGAGAAGGGTGTTGTGGTGTGCAAGAAGATCAGAGGGACTATGAAGTTGATGAAGAAGAACCTTCTGGATGTTCATGACCTCAAATCCTCCATTCTTGATCGTGTATACGAGCTGTTTGGTAAACGCGTTTCCATCCAGTTGATTAGTTCTGTTCATGCTGATCCAGGTCTTTCTCTCTCTCTCTCTCTTTCTCTGGCTCTTTCTCTCTTGATGGGTGAAGTTTCCTGAATTGCACGCATTAAACTCAGAAAGATTAATCATATCATCTGCATGGTACAAACAAGCATGTGAAACCTTGCTGATTACAACAACTTATTTCTTTATTTCCCAAATAAAATGTTGCTTGAGTATCTTACTTTAGTACAACAACTGTTTCTTCTACAACATGCTCATTCTTCGTACTTTTTTTTTTTTTTCAAATCATTACAAGCACAGACTGGGAGCATAAGTATAATTTCTATGCTCTAATTAAATTTATGATGAGTGTCTCAAAAATTTTAATTTTTTGTTGTGTTGTAATCTAAATTAATAAAAAAGAATTGTTAGCGGATGCGTTCTAAATAATGAAGCTTTTTCTGCTTTTCCACACACTTAGAAAATTATAAAAAGCCTTAATAATCAATCGCTCAAAAAAAAAAAAAAGAAAAGACCTTAATAATTACTCCACACCTGTTAATGTTAATGGGGCCATTTTATGAAAATTCTCATTCAATATTACTTGCTAAGATCAAACGCTAACCCAAAACATACTCATCAGTCATGTTATATCTTGTCTATAAAGTTGTTGAAACTTAATTACAGTGATTAGAGACACTTAAAATATATTATCTCTTTTACCATGCACATTTTGTACCATAATTACCTCATTTATTCATGTACTGAGCAGCTTTATGAATCAATGAATTCATCCCGTTAATGGCCAAAAAAAAAAAAAAAATTACCTCTTTTATTCGCTTTGACGAAAACTTTGATTTTACTGCTTTTGGCTAAGTGTAATAAACATAATGAAAAATGTTGATAAATGTCTTAAATACACATGTTAAGATGTTGTTGTTGTTGTTGTTATTATTATTATTTATGGATATTGATCTCTTCATTTAATTTTTTTCAAATTTGTTAATTTATCTTTTAAGATGCTAATATCTGTAAATTGAAATTAGGTTTCAATAATTGGTTTGTAATTTAAGGAAGATAAAGTAAATGTAGATATACAAATCCCATTTTTATACATTTGTTTTCTTCATAAAGTGCGTAATCAGTGTTAAAAAAAATAAAAAAAAAATTGAAAGCTTTCTTTTTAAGGCCTTTGCAGATCTTCTGAAATACCTGTTCACGACCCTTATATATATTGTATACATATCCAGCTAATGGGCTGAAAGGCAAGCTACGGAAAGTGGCTTATCTGGAGAACTGGGGGAGAAAAGTTTGTTCAATTAGTGCTGCAGATACAGAATTTAACATTGCGTTTGATTGGGAGGAGGAAATGGGAGTGCCGGGAGCCTTCGTTATAAAGAACAATCATCACAGTCAGTTTTACTTAAAGACATTGACTTTGGAAGATGTTCCTGGACATGGCACTGTTAAATTCATATGTAACTCTTGGGTTTACCCGGCTCATGATCGAGTTTTCTTTGCAAATAAGGTCAGTACTCCTAGTTATATTTATTTCTTTGTAAAATGTTTCTCCTTAATTCCAACTACTTTAAAACTTGTACCTTGTTAATTGTTTTTTTTGGTAGAAATACCTTGTTAATTTATTAAACTTTTTGTGTGGTGGAACTCAAGTAAATTGCTAACAGTAATTTAGTTATGATAAATATTCAAAAGTAATTTAGTTACTTGGACATCATTTAAGCCACCCACGTTTTCATTTGTATATGTTTATTAGTACACAACAGCAACATTAAGTTGTATGCAGGTCTGTTTGGATTCTCCTTACTCATATCTTATCAGTATCTGATCTGAATTTGGTCTGTTTGATCTATTTATAACTACAAAATATCTATTTTTTTTTTATCTACATTCGTTTTTTTCACGAACAATCTATTTGAAAAAGATAAAAATAAGATACTAGCATGGTTCCAAGCCGACCTCGTTTTGGACATATCATGGGTCGCCCATAAAAATTTGTGTATGTTCGAATCATAGACAAATCTTAGCATGGTTCCAAGCCAACCTCGTTTTGGACATATCATGTGGTCATCCCTTATGGTATTGTCCTTTTCCCTCAATTTCCTAACACTGTTAATAACTAACAAAGTTTTGCTTTATTTCTGAAACAGACCTACCTTCCATGTCAGACACCAGAGCCATTGCGCAGATACAGAGAAGAAGAACTTGCTAACTTACGAGGAAATGGAACCGGTGTGCTTAAGGAAAGGGACAGAGTCTATGATTATGATTATTACAACGATCTAGGATTCCCAGACAAAGGTGAAAAATATGCACGCCCCGTGCTAGGTGGATCCAAGGAGTATCCGTATCCTAGGAGAGGCCGAACAGGGAGGAAACCAACAAAAACTGGTCAGTTTGTCCAAACAAAATTCAATTTCTGCATAATCTAGATAATGAAAATTGTTACAATTGTATTGCTGTGGTAATTGTGATGATTCCTCAATGTAGATCCTAATTCTGAGACAAGGCTGCCACTTATCAGTTTGGACATCTATGTACCAAGAGACGAACGATTTGGCCACATCAAGTTTGCAGATTTTCTTGCATATGGATTCAAGTCGATGTTTCAACTCGTTATCCCAGAAATCGCAGCTCTATTTGATAAAACTATAGATGAATTTGATACTTTTGAAGATGTACACAATCTCTATGAAGGTGGTCTTAATATTAAAAATAAGCCTTTGGTGAAAAACCTCAAGGATCGAATCCCATGGGAGATGTTCAAGGAACTTCTTCGTACCGATGGCGAAAAATTCCTCGAGTTCCCAATGCCTGATGTGATAAAAGGTTTATGAATCTGTCATGCCTTGGTATTTCAAATTAATCTTGTAACATGTGGACTTAATTTAAGAATCATACTTAAATTTTCCCCAACATTGAACACGATGTGGGGAATGATAAACTGTACTAAAATGAGTAGTACAAAACTGCATTGATGCAGAGGATAAATCTGCTTGGAGAACTGATGAAGAATTTGCACGAGAAATGCTTGCTGGGGTTAACCCTGTCATCATTAGTCGCCTTCAGGTAATACATAATGTTTTCTATGTATAGTTAAACCTTGCCCCTTTCTTCTCAATAGCTCTACTGTAACATTCATGGGTCTTTAGGAATTTCCACCGAAAAGCAAGTTGGACCGTAAATCATTTGGGAATCAGGACAGTACAATTAGAGCAGAGCACATCGAGATGAACATGAACGGACTCACCATGGACCAGGTGATTCTAATAATTATTTAGAGTCCTGAATCTCGTCCTGTTTTTGGTAGACAAACGTTTTGGAAAAAATGAAGGTTTATTGACAATGCGGCTGTATCATAATAATGCAGGCGCTCGGGGAAAATAAGATGTTTATACTTGATCATCATGATGCGATAATGCCATATCTCAGGCGCATAAACTCAACAGCAACAAAGATGTATGCAACAAGAACACTCCTACTACTGCAGGATGATGGAACTTTGAAGCCTTTGGCGATTGAACTAAGCTTACCACATGCACAAGGGGACCATCATGGAGCCGTAAGCAAAGTTTATACGCCTGGAAAGGAGGGCATCGAGGCATCTATATGGCATCTGGCAAAAGCTTATGTTGCTGTAAATGACTCTGGTTACCATCAGCTCATATGCCATTGGTATGCTAGCTAGCTGCAAAACAAATTGACTAGAGATTGCTTAAAGGTTATGGTAATTCCTCACGAGTTCAAGCTTTTTGCAGGTTGTGTACACATGCTGTGATAGAACCCTTTATTATTGCAACTAATCGACAACTGAGTGTCCTCCACCCAATATACAAGCTTCTGCATCCCCATTTTCGCGACACAATGAACATAAATGCATTTGCTAGGCAAATTCTCATTAATGCTGGTGGCGTCCTTGAGAACACAGTTTTTCCTGGAAAGTTTGCCATGGAAATGTCTGCTGTAGTTTACAGGAAATGGAATTTCATGGAGCAAGCACTACCTGCAGATCTGCTAAAGAGGTATATAAGCCAATCGATATCTTGTCATATTATATTTTTACTTGACCAAACATCTAACATTTTCCTATCTGTGCATGAGTAGGGGAATTGCGATTGAAGATAAGAATTTATCCCACGGGCTTAAGCTTTTGATAGAGGATTATCCATTTGCAGTTGATGGGCTTCAAGTTTGGTTCGCAATAGAAACTTGGGTGAGGGAATACTGTTCTTTCTACTACCCTACAGATGACTTAGTCCAGGGTGATTCAGAAATCCAATCCTGGTGGATGGAGATCCGCACCATTGGCCATGGTGATTTGAAGGATGAACCCTGGTGGCCTGAAATGCAAACAAGAAATGATCTAATCCAAGCATGCACCATCATCATATGGGTGGCATCTGCCCTCCATGCGGCTGTAAATTTTGGACAATACCCTTATGCTGGTTTCCTCCCAAATCGTCCAACCATAAGCCGGCGCTTCATGCCAGAACCTGGAACTAAAGAGTATGTTGAACTGGAGACGAATCCTGAAGTAGCTTTCCTGAAAACAATAACTGCTCAGCTCCAAACGCTGCTTGGTGTTTCCCTCATTGAGAGCTTGTCAAGGCATTCAACAGATGAGATTTATTTAGGCCAGAGAGATGATGGTCCTGATTGGACTTCTGACAAGGAACCAAAGGAAGCATTTAAAAGATTTGGGGAGAAACTAATTGAAATTGAGAGCAGAATCATGGAAATGAATAAGGACGAGCGATTCAAGAATCGAAACGGACCAGTTAAGATACCTTATACCTTACTCTATCCGAATACCTCCGATTACACTAGGACTGGAGGATTAACAGGGAAAGGAGTTCCAAATAGTATATCTATTTGAATTGTTGAATGTAAGTAATTTCCCGGGTAATATATATTTAATAGGACATGAAAATCGTATTTTTCACTGAGGATTGCGAGCTTCATGATATTGTATTTCAGGCCTTTTGTCTATAAGAATGATCCACCAAAATGATGTAATCGGTCCTTAAAAGTTAGCCAAATGGTCGAAAGTTTTTTAGTACTTACAAGAAAGTACATGGGGTCTATGATCTACTGCATATAGCCAATATATTTAGTAATTTAAACTCATATGGCTATACTTATGTTTACATCTCAATAGCTTGTTGGATATCGTCGTCCTTTGGGCGTGTAAGATAAAAAAGGTTAGGTGTGGTTTGAAAAATCCTCTAAACACGATACAAATCAGAATTTTCGATTGCTTTGTTTAGATTTAGATGTACTTTGACGAGATATATATATTTATATATATATATATATATATTAACATTATATGGGACATTATACATGTTAAAATATCACATGTACTTTTTATATGTCATGTATATGCTACATATTCAATCCTTGTTCATAAACAATACGAAAAAAATCACTGGAAAAAAATATGAAAATAAAATCTATGGGGAAAATAACCAGAAAAATACTATACATTTTGGTACTTCTTTAAATAAGTAACATGTGATTTTATTTTTAATAAATATATATCTATATTTCTCACTTTGTGTAATATCAACGGGGGACACATGATGTTTTTAATTGATTCATAGTATAACTAAAAGGATTTAAGTAAATAATATAAATAAAAATTATTAAAAACATGACAGACAAAAAAAAAAAAAAAGAGGAGGAAGAAAACAACATATATACACAAAGAAAATCAGCTTGAAAAACTCAAGCCATTCCCAGCTACGCTGGTGGTAGGAAACAATGGATGTAAATGGGAAGTGTAGACGCTGCATTGTAACCCCTTATAATCCAATGACATCATGATGAAATCTTGTTGGTCATATAGGATATTGAAAATTGAGAGGCAAATTCGATCTCAATTCATACAAAATCTTAAAGCTGCTAAACAGGCTAATCCATCTCGCTTCATTTTAACCCGTGGGTCATGCAAGGCGACCACTTTGGCCCAAATTATAAAGAGGCAGCAAAAAATTCCCGCTCGAGTTAACAACTTATGTGGGCCAACCCAACAAATTGCCAAGATTTCTTTTTTTTTTTTTTTTAGTTTTAACATTATAATGTTATCACATTAAAAGTAGATGTTATTTTCAATCAAAATTAAAAAAATTATTTATATATGAGATAAAAAATAGATAAAGAATAGAGATTATAAGATATAAATAATTATAGAATAAAAAATTATTATTTAACATTAAAGTTTTTTTATTATTCTTTTAATTTCATTAATTTTTTAATGCATACTTATATATAGTTGTTTACTATTACTAGATTTTTGTTTACTAAGAAAAAAAAAAAAAAACTTGAGCAGATTGACTTGCTTTAGCTTGAGAGTTATGTGGTATAAGCCAAAATGGGCCACATGATAAAGTAGATTCAAATGTTTACCCTAACTCCCTTTTTTTCTTTTTTTCTTTTTTTTTTTGTGAGTTAAATGGTTTGGCCTACTAACTTGTCCTACTTGCACAACTTTACTAAAAATCTTATCTAAAGAAAAAAAAAATTATGTTGTAGTGGATATCATAAAAAGGGTATTTTTCAAGGAAATCAACTCTCAATAACATCTAATCAATTAATTGAAGCGAGTATCGGATTTTATACTACAATATGAATAGCAAAACTAAGTAAATCAACATTTTTAATACAAAATCACATCAATTGTGATTTGTGTCCAAATCAAAGATTTGATTTTTAAAAAATTTCCTAAAGAAGTTGAGCACAAAAAGCTTATAAGTAGACCCTTCAGAGCTCATTCACACCAACAACAATCATCAAAATACTCTTATATTCACAAATTCTAGTCGTGTTCTTTATGTGTCAAGACCCTATAATAAAGCTAGTAGAATTATTTTAAAGTTGTCATATCATGTGTGTATCCACAATATGAACATCATCTTATAAGTCAGATATTATAAGACTTTACCTATTTATTTAATTCTTATATTTAATTATACATTTATATAATTTTTATTTACTCAAATATGATGAAAGAAACCAATACTCCACAATTTACTAAAATTGTATAAATCGATATCCCTTACCAAATAATGAAAACGAATACTAGATCCTACTATGAATAGAGTTTCCAAATAAATAATAAATTCATCGAATTTATGTCCTATGTCTTACATATAATTTATCCTTCTATTCATAATATAGAGATTAATTGTAGAGCACCTTGCACTAATTCTCAGCCCATTCCTAATGTGCTCTAAGACTTGCAAAAGAACTTTAAAGGTATAAGCAAACCACATCTCAATGAGTTAACTTTCACAACCACATGTCAAGTAAGTTTACTCAAGTTTTATTAAGAAAGCATATACAATGTTAAAACAAGACATGTGGAATGCAATCAGCACACTTGGTTGTCTTGAATCCATGTATGGTATGAATTTATGCCCTCTAATACTAGGGTTTCAAGAACAGTATTTCTTCATTAGTACCTACTGAATAAAGTCTTGGGTTAGAAGAAAACGATGCTCTTCATGTTTAAAATCATTTCCTCTTTAGTATTTCTAAAAACAAACCCCAATCTTAATTTTATGAACAACATCTCTCTAAATGATAACCACTTTCTACTCCTGACTCAGTATACAACACTCCTTAATGTATCACTTAGTTTACATTAGACAAAATGATGATCACATAGTAAGGTACTTCCCTCCCCTGACCTAAAAAAGCCATTAGGTAGTAATGGCAACCTCTTATAATATAGGAATCTACTGGTGTGCAATTCGTGATTAGTTCATTTTAGCTAGAAGTTATTAATCAACTTCATTCATATAGTGATAGATCAATAATCCATAAACACTTAGCAAATTTATGATACAGCTGTTATGAATGGAAGTTGTTAAACCATGGGGAGATCATAATTTTGTTTAGATGAGACAATGTATTGCACAAATACTTCACAACTTAATTAAGTTACATCTAATAAGCGAAAACTTGTTTGTGATTTGTTTAGGCTTTACTATGTTTGTGCTTTTGTTTTGTGCTTATTGTTGCAAGTGGCTTCAAGCATGCCATAATCCTTTTAGAATCTCGCAAAGCTCAAAACACAAAATTGTAGAGCTCTCTCTATACTTTCCGTAGCATCTTAAACCATCTTAAATGGAGTTCGTATAAGAAAGTTATAGCCAAAATACGAAACATTATCGAATTGGTCAAAGGCAAATGCAGGAAAAATCGTGTCTATCACACCCCGAAGGGTATCCTAAACATGACAATCCATCACATATAATATCAAGACTTAAGAATAACTATCCTCGGAATTTTGCAAATGATATACCGTTCTCTACCTTTTCAAAAAGATCTATCCGTTTCTATGGTTATTCTTATAAAAAAAGGTCATTTGGGTCCCAAAACCGTAGGGTACAGATGCACCACGAAAATTCTAGTTTTCAAACTTAAATTTGTAAACTTTTCTTTATCCAAAAATACTTATACCAAAATATAGATACAGTTATAGTTGGAAAAACCTTTAGAATATATATATATATATATATATATTGACTCATATAATATATATGAATTTAATGAAGTTGTCTCAACCATGATTTTTGTAAAAGCAATGTTTTCTAAAAATTGAAAAAGCAAAACTTTGAAAATTTCCACTTAGCTTGTTGGAAAATTTCTTAAATTATTTTAAGTGAGTATTTTCCCTTTTTAATTCTATTTCCTTAGTCTTTCAAATTTCTAAAAAAATGATTTTTGTCTTTCTAAGTTTATTATAACTTAATTTCTAGATGTTGAGAGGGTAGTTTCTAAATATTATTTGAGAATAGTTAAAATTTATCAAACTTTACATTTTCTTAACTTTTCGTAAAGTTTATTTCATTTAATTAAAATAATTTCCTAAGTTGTTTACTAACTTTATTCCTTAAGAACATTTTTTCCTTATAAAAGAAACATTCTTGGTGATTTGTCAAACTAGTCTATGCCTTTATATTCTAGAGTATTGGTGAAACTTTCTTAATGAATTTTAGTAAAACTTTGGTCAATCAAGAATTTTAAATTTTAAATTTTAAATTTTAAAATTTAAATTTTAAAGAAAACTTTTTCACTCTATGGTTTTTGTAAAGTGTATGTATGATATATCTACTTTATGTATTATCTAAAATTCCTATGTTATTTGGTTACTTAAAAACTTATGATGAACTCCTCTAAATTTTTTGAAAAGAACTCTGTCTTCTTTTTATTTAAGAAAACCTTTCCCTTTTTATCTTGTTGAGACAACAATCAATATGCTCATGCATGATCATGAATATGAAAATATGAAAATATAAGAAAGATATAATAAGCAATATAGTAAGCAAGTTAATATATCAAGTATTGAGAACTTTAGCTTCATCAAGGTAACTCGATCAAATATTAGGAGCCTTAACTTTATCAAGGCAACCCCGGACTAAGAATAGACTAGTCCCAAAAAAGAAAAAAAAAAGAAAAAGCAATAATAATAGCAAGTTAGAGATAGTTAGTGAGCATTAGGCTCTAAAAATGCATAGATATACATATACTTAATAATATATATAGGGTTAGATTAGAGCATAATAACAACAATAATATCATTAATAATCAACCTATATATGAACATAATAACAACATAATAAAATTTGAATTTCATGTATAAGAGCAAAACATGAATATGTTGCTTTTACTACTCATATGAGTTTCAAAACAATACCATGGTCATGCTATTAACATGACATGAGTAAATAAAATAAGGATAGGATTTTTACCTAAAGTGTTTATGGTGTAGGAAGAAGGTAGTGAATGTATGGTTATGTGGTTAGAGAGAATTGGTAAATGGATTGTGTATAGAGAGAAATTTGTGAGTATTTGGTGAAAAAGATTTTTGGTAGAGGAAAATTTTGTGGAGAGAGTTGTGAAGTGAATTTAAAGAGTTTTGTTATGTAAAGATGGTGTGAAAAAGTGGAGGAGAGGGGATACTTATAGTTGAAGATGGAGGGAAATTAGATGTAATAAAATAAATTAAAAAGAAAAATAAATTAATGAAGGAAGAGAGAGGGGCGCCGGCCACTATTGAGAGGAGAGAGAGAGTGAATTATTTTTGTTGTTTTGTAATAAAAAATAATAAAGATGTGAAGTATGGTTGATGTGAAGGTGTATTCGAAATGAAAAAAAGTAGAAAAATAGGTATATAGGTAGTAAAAATAGATTGTAAGATAAAGTAGAAATAGATTAATAGTAATGAATAGTAGTGTAGGACAATGAATAGTAAACAAGACTAGTAGTGTACTAATAGTAAAGAAAAGACACGTATAAATACAATATCTATTATTTTTAGTTACTGAAAAATTACGAAACTGATATTTTTGAAATTCTTGTATTATTTCGATCCTAACGGTGTTATCAGAACATTTTTACTGTTTCAAGCCTCAAGACACGCTTTTTGAGAGTTGATCTCGTCCAGGTCCAAAGGACACTAAAAATTCGCGAATATGAATTTTTTTTATGATTCATTATATAATTACGAACTATTATCACTACATTATTTCAACTTCGTTGTCTAGGGTTAAGAATCGAGAATGCCGAATTTTAAATTCTAGGGTTTGTTCTAGCCTTTTGTTGACCTTTAAGGTTTCCGGTGACTTGTATTCTAATAAAGCTTAAAATTAATCAAAATTTGAAGGTTTACAACCTATCCCCCCTTACAAAAATTTTTGTCCTCAAAACTTCAAATTCGTACCTGATTCTTTGAAAAGACTCGGGTATTTCTTTCGGATCTCTTCTTCGACTTCCCAAATTACCTCTTCACGTAAATGATTCCTTCATAATGCTTTGACATATCAGATCTCCTTGTTTCTGAGCTTTTGAACCATTTGATCTAGAATTTGAACCGGGTATTCTTTGTAGGTCAAGTTCTCCTTTAATCTCACCAGTTCGAGTTCTACAATCCGATTGGGGTCGGGTACATGCTTTCTTAATATCGAAACATAAAAGACATTATGTATTCCCGATAAATTTGGCGTGTAAGCCCCAAAAAATTTCAGTAAATAATTCCAAAATAAATATCGAAGATAAACTCTAAAAATGACTCTAAATTAAAACCGAACTTCAAGTAGTCCTAAATCACGAACGAATCTAGAAATTTCTTAATTTTGAGAAAATGAGAATCCTTAAAAATAAAATAAGAACTCAACAGTCTTTAAATTCAAAATCACTACATATGACAAATTCTATACTTAACTCTGACTTGTAACATCGGGTAATATAGAACTCAAAAACAAATTATTAAAAAGTAAATAACGATAAACCTTTGGAAATAAAACCTAATTCAAGAATTCCGAAAAACGTTAAGATATATTAAATACTTACAAAAATAAAATTTAAAATAAATTTCTCGAACTAAATGTGTTGTATAAACATAAACCCTCTATTTCCAAATTGGCAAAGATCCAAACTTAAAAGTCACCCGGGAACCCTAAGTGGAATATAGTAGTTCAAGTCCGGCAATCTCACGCTCTTAGCCCTAGAGGTTGAGGTGTAGTTTAAGTGTGTAGAGTAACTCATAGTAATACAAGGTCGCTTAAAAATATTAGATTGGTAAATTTTTTACTTATTTCGAACCCTTTCGGATACGGACTTTGAAAAGCGTGTCTTGGAGCTCGAGATATAAAAAATATACCATTAATACCGTTAGACTCATATTTTCATAAGAATTTCCAAAATATCAATTTTATAATTTTTTGATAACTAGAAATATCTAATTTTGCAATTATATTCGTATTTCTTTACTATCGGTAATTAACTAGTCTTTTGCACTATTCACTACTATTCGTTACACAATTTTACTATTCTCGTAAACCCTTATATTTTTAGATAAATATTTTATATATCATAGAAAATTCTATTTTTCTAAAATTTAGTTCATTTCGAGTTTTTACGGTTCAGTTTCTATTTAAGACCGATACTAAAAATAAATAAATTAATTTAATAATTGGAAAATATTTGAAAAATATTTTTATCTTCATAAAATAACCTTTTAGAATTTTTTGGTTATAAAAAATCAATTATAGCTCATATTCGTGTATTTTGATCATATCGGTAACTTGTTTAATAATTTACTAAAATAAATAAATAAATATTATTTTAATTATGAAAAATCTGCTACAAAAATTTGAATGCATTTTTTATTTATTTATTTTTATTTTATTTATAAAGAAAGTACTTTTACAAACCCATACTTATAGTATACTTTTCACACATTACCTCTTTTTTATTTCAATCTTTCTACACTTCATGGTAGAATTTTTGACCTCTTTTTACTGCCTTTTGTCCTTGAAACACTCTCAATTTGATTAAAATAAACCTATTTCAATCCTTCTTTAAGAAAGCAACACATACACTAGTTTCACATTACAATTCAAGTCAAAAAACTAACTAAATCCCTCTCTCTCTCTTCCTCAATTCACGCCAGCCTTAGCATTGTACAAGCTGCCATTTTTTTTTTTTTTACTTCATTTTACGTGTCTTTAACTCCTCCTATCTTCTCTATATGCCCTCTCTCATTCACACTTTAACCTTTATCATTCCTTGCATTTTTCCTCTCCTTTTCCTCTCTTTCTCTCTCCATTTACTCTTGTTCTTGCAAGAGAACTTGCTGCCCCTATTCAATAAGTGAGCTCCCACTTATATTTCTTGAAGATCCTTAGGTAAAACTCTTATTCTAAGTTTCCATAGTTGATGTAGGCAAAGTATAGTGAGAGTTTCATGTATCAAATGACTTTTCATAAGCTTAAAAGCTAAAGATGATAATGCCAAATGAAACACTCATCTTACTCATGATTATTCTCTTGTAATCTTATTTTTTCCTTGCTAGAAATGGTTATATTTCGTAGATCTAACTTTTATGTAACTTTGATTATGTTTATGTTTAGATCTATGAGTTTATAGCTTACTACCATGGATTTCTCTTGTATTTAAGTTCATAGTAGGTGTAGACCTTGATTTTGAACTCAAACAAAAATAGTGAAATTTGTATCTAAGCAAGACCCATATTTAAAAACCACTTTCCAAGTATCAAAATGAAAGTTTTACTTGAAATAATGAAGGCTTAGTGGGTATATATCGTCAAGGCTTCATTTTATATGATTCAAAGGTGATTTACAAATATTATTTTTCAAAACAAAAATTCTATTTTCGAACCTAGACCAAGGCATAACTTAAAAACATGCTTTCCAACTCAAAAATAAAGATTTTATTCAAGATATGGAAGGCTTTTAATATAGGATATGTAAAGGATGAATTTTCATAAGTTTAGATGGATTTATCAAAAGATATGTCCAAAAATAATTTTTGTAAATTCGGATGGTTCAAGACCATGCCTTAAAAACCCTTTTATCAACTCCAAAACTTGTGTTTTATATGAAAAATGAAGGGTATAGGTTATAGATATCATCAAGTAATGATTTTTATAAGTTGAGATGGGATTTGCTAAGAAAAATATGTAAAACAAGGAGTAGAAATAAAGTAGAAAAATTTGAGTTGCTTGTCATTTTAAGAAATTCGTAATAATTGAGTAATGGCATGAAAACACTTACTTTCCAAACTCAAAATAAAAGTTTTATTAAAGAAATGAAGTCCTTAGTGGCTAGGTATGATTGAACCTTAAGTTTCTAAGTATTAAATGAGTTTACTTAAAGGAATCACCACAAAAATAATTTTTACAATTTCGGATTTTGGGATGAACTATATTTAAAAACATGTTTACAAAGTGTAAAATGGGAATTTTTATTGAAAAAAAAAGGCCTTAAGGAATATTCATAATGAGGACTTAATTTTAACAAGAATAAATAATTTTTTTGCAAGGAATTTTTCTAAAAACAAGTGAGAATTATCAAGACTACAAGACTAGCCTTTCTAAGATGATTTTTCATAAAGTCTTACAAGGAAAAAGTTTTCTAAAAATTTCTTTTATTCAATATCATCAAGAACATGTACATAATATCTCATGACATATTATTTAAGATAGTAACTTGTTTATATCGCATGTATGCTTGCTTTGGATAGTAGAAACTTCATAAACTTTCATAAAATCAATTTCTAAATTGGTTTTCGCTACTGATCTGAACTAATTAGATCTTTTCGAAACTTAAAAGTTTTCAAAACTTAAATATGATATTAGAATTAGATAGATCTTTCAAAGTAGATAGAAATCGGTATATAATTTGCTAAATTCAGAGTTAAAAAGACCAAGTTATGGCCGTTTTAAATTAGCATTCCCGCGTAGGACGAGAATTACGAACTTGATAGTTTGTATGAGTTTTCCATTATTAGTTTTAAGTTGAAATACTCATTTGGGTATTTCTTTGCTTAGGTGTCTTTGCTTTCGAGGATTCGTTGCCACCCGACTATTACGATTAAAAGACCGGAGTCCAATGGACATGTGAGTTTCCCTCTTATTTTGTTACCTTGTTTGTGCTTGTAGCTAGTTGCATTAAAATTATAGGAACAAGATAAAAACTGATATGAATGGGGATGGGATAGATGATAAGACTTTAATGTATGTATGCCAAAGAATACTAAAGCATATCAAAACCATGAATTGATTGGATAACTGCACTGTTCATATTGTTTTTGTTTTTGTTTATGATATTAGTTGGTCACTTTAAATAATGTATGAATAACTTGACCTAAGCAAAAATAAATTGGTCATGCGTTGCATCGGTCGAGTTACATTTGGTAACGTGCTATTCCTACGCAAGAAGATCGGTATAGTCCAAGGTCACGTTTGGAGAATGAATCCATATCAGAGTTCATTCATAGGGAACTAGCGCACCCGGATGCATTCCATGAATGAGCCGACCGAGTCGATTGCTAAGCTGGAGGCTTAGGGACTACACAGTTGTGTAGACTTTAAATACCATCCCTAACCCTAGATACGGAAGGCGTAAATCCATTTTGTGTACGGGTTCCGATTACCCATACATAATTGTCTGCTCACGTGTTTGTTTATGCGTAGTGTAAACCCCGGTTTTCTTAGTAATTGAGTAAACTTCGGAAATCAGAAACTGAAACCCTAAACAGGATTAGTTTGAGCGACTAGGGAACCCTAGATTTGGCTTTTCTTCGATTTCAATTTAAAAGAACCTCTATAGAATAATTAATGTGGATTATTGTTTTAAATAGATTTCAAACCATAAAAACTTTTGATTTCGAAAAATTTTCTATTTCGGGCTTTCCCGAGCTCCATTATGAAAAAGTGAGCCCCGAAACTAAAATCTCAGAAAAATATTCTGGAATACTCTTTAGAACCAAAATTTTATAAGGATTTCAAAAATAAACGTTTTATAATTTTTCGGGATATAAAAATTGCAGTTGTAGCCTTTTTCTTGTATTTTCTTTACTACCGGTAAAGTAAATGTCTTGTCTACTATTTATTACTATTCATAAGTACAACCTACACACACAACCCATACCCTAGTCTTATAACCTTAAAAACACTCCATTACATTTCCTTTTCCAAGAAAAGTTTGTCTCTTAAGAATTATTACCATTTAAGATATATTATTACTACAAAACAAATAAAATCAAACTCTCTCCCTCTCTTTTTTACTCTTGAACCAGCGTCCCCCCTCCCCTATTTGACTCCAACTTGTTTTATTTTATCTTTTTTTATAATACAAACAAACCCTAATTTCACTTAATATAATAGTCTTTTATTTTCTCTCTCTTCATTTTATTTCATTTGTTCCAAAAGCTCACAAACTCTCTCTTCTTCCTCCCTCTTGCCGTGACTTCTCACCCCATCACACACGCTCACACAAGCTTCATTTCTTCCCCATTTCATCTCTTTCAAGCTCTAGGTGATGATTCTTAAGCTTCTCTACCATTTATCTTATAATACAAGATTATTCATGATGTTTTCACTCTAAGTCCCCATGAGCACTTGCTAGGGATAAGAAAATGCTACTACATGAATATCAAGCCATCACAAGAGTAGATCTTGTGTTTGATTAAGTTTTTGTTGAAATATTTTCATGTTGATGCATAAAAAAGGTAAAGTAGAGGTTCTAGCATAAAAAGCCATGTTCATCCTCTTAAACTCCATTCATACATTATAAGTAGTAATCTAGTTTTAGATGCTTATACCATGCTTGACATTTATGATCTTTAGATGATTTATTTTTGCATGCATTAATGCTCATGAAGGCTTGTTTGTGCATATAGATGTTGTAGTTGGTAGATCCTTAGGCAAATAAAATAAGGAACTTACAAAGGAAAAGTTTTTGTTTGAAATGTTCAAAGACAAATTCGTATGGTTTCAAAGACCTATTTTGAAAACCCTTTTATCAACTTTAAAACTCATGTCTTATGTGAAAAATAAAGGATATAGTAATATATACCTTAAGTAGTGATTTTATAAGCTGAAATGAGTTTGATGACAATAATGTATAAAACAAGAAGTGGAATCTAGATGGAAAATTTGAGTTAGTAGTCAACATATGAAATTCGTAATTGTGAATGTAGGCCATAAGACACCTATCATCTAAGCTCAAAATAGAAGTTTTATGTATTAAATGGAATCCTTAAAATAGTATCTAAAGTCTTAAGTTTTAAGCATTAAACAAGTTTTTCCCAAAAGAATTATTCAAAAATTTAAGTTCAAGAAATTCGGATTTTTTGGATAAATCCTATTTGAAAACATATTTGCAAAGTGTAAAATGCAAGTTTTTATGTAGAATGAAGGCTTGGGTAATAGGTATAATGAAAACTCAATTTGAACAAGGATAACGTGATTTTCTTAAGAAAATAAATCCAAAACAAAGGGATGGTCAAAGTTAGGAAACTAGATTTCTTGAAATATATCATGGAGTTTTACAAGTAAAAAGTTTCTAAATTTCCTTTTTGTAAATAATTTCAATAGCATGCATGCATCAAGTTCATATCATGTCTTCATGATAGGAAATCATCAATATTGCATGTGTAGTTAATCTATATGCTAGAAACATCACAAACATTCACAAAACTATTTTTTGAATTGGAATCTTCGACCGATCAGAACTGATCAGCTTATTTTGTGACCTAAAAATTTTCAAAACTTAGAAATAATATTAGGAATGGATAGATCTTTCGAAGTAGATAGGAATCGGTATATTATATGTTCAATTCCGAGTTAAAATGAGCTAGATATGGTCATTTAAAGTTAGGACTCTAGCTTATACGGGAATTGATGAACTTAGTAGTTAGAATTGTTAAGTTATTAGAACTTTATAAGAAATACTCATTTTGGGTATTCCTTGTACTTAGGTGAATTGAAGGACGGATTTCCACTCCCCGAGGACTACTACAACCAGTGGATTTTTCTCCATGGCCGAGTGAGTTCATTTCTTAAATAGTTGTGCTCATGTA
Source organism: Combretum micranthum (assembly GCA_024138025.1). NCBI lineage: Eukaryota > Viridiplantae > Streptophyta > Magnoliopsida > Myrtales > Combretaceae > Combretum > Combretum micranthum. Next base: position 81,837 of record JAMXBD010002749.1, on the reverse strand, counting down.
TGTGCTTGTAATCGTAGTGGCATTAAAATTAAGAAAAGATAATACTATGATGAGTTGTGATTTAATCTTGGTTGAATGATTAATAAGTATATCGAGATGAGACTTGTTGTAAGTATCATTGCTTGAGCTAGTATAGAATTGGATTGTCTGAAATTCTCGATGACGCATTTAATCGACATAATTAACATGCCATGATCATAGAATAAATTATACATGCATATCACGTAGTGAGTCACATTGCATTAGCTAATATACCTTTGGTGGGACAAAAGTATATAAGCGGAAGGTGAGGGCCTATGTTAACATTAAGGATGTGAATCGCTTAAGTAACGGATGTGGAGTAGGCACATAAAACTACAACAATAAAAAACAGAATTGTATAACTAGAGAAAGAGCTCGGATGATGGTTGCATGACTTATGGATCACTCCACTCAAAATTGAAATTATGGTTGCATGTTTATGGACCATCCTAAACCTCGAATGGAGGGCGTAAATCCATTCACATATGGCTCCTAGAAAGTTATATGCTTATATGATCATTTGCTTGTGCATTTCATATGGCTGCTAATAACTTGTCGTTATATACTATTGTTGAGTATTAAATATTTGGGAATGAATCTCACTAAGCTTGTTAGCTTACATCCCGATAGTTTTGTTATGGTGTTCCTATTTTTGGTTGTTCCGAGAGAACACTTTTCACAGGGTTATCTTTTGGATGGAGGAGCTTTTGAAGAAGTCAGGACCTAGCTAGAGGCATGGACTTCTAGGAAAATCTCTTTAACATAAACCCTAACGTTTGTAATATGGTTTTAGACTGGATAGACTTCTATTATTATTTTGGAAGGGGTATGCCCTCTTGACTTTTGTAAAGACTTAACTTATTTATCTTGTTGTGATTTCTATTCTTAATGCTAATGTATGCCTCCTTAAGACTAATCGATTCAAAGTGTGATCCTAAAAGTTGTGCAAGTACACCTTATACCCGGTATGTAAACTTATGGGATGACTAAGGTTGTCATACTAAGTTTAAATATCTAGTGTGGAGACTGTTGTGTTTTACCCTTTGGGGCGTGACACATATATATGGATGATTTATAACTTGCTTGTTATGGTTCAAAATTAAGGGAACTCTTACTAAGCTAGTGTAGCTTATACCCCAATAAATATTTGAATAAACAGGTTGACGGAAGAATGCTACCAGAGGACGGAGATGTCTGGAGCCGAGATTGACCTTGGGGTTCTGGTAGGAAGTAAGGATACTTGAAGATATTAGCTAGGTTTTGTGAATTGCTTATATAATAGTTTTATGTATGAAATCTTTTAATAAATTGTAATTGAAGTATACTGAATTGTATTTCCTTTACATTGTTACTCAAGTTGTATCAATATAAAATGTATCACTTCGATGTGTCTCCTCTATGTGTTAGCCGCCTTGTACATAGTATGGAAGCCTTCGTGTGACTGAGGTGGTCATTCCTAGGCTTTAATATTGTGTACGGCGGACTGCCGTGTTTAGGGTACCCTTTGGGGCGTGACATGGCGGTAATGCCAAACGATAAGCCAGATCTCCTACTCGTTCGAGAATATCAAATGGTCCGATTGTAAACCCCGGTTTTTCAAGTAGCTAAGATAACCCTAGAACCGGAAACCCAAAACCCCTAAACCGGAATAGCTCAAGCCTGGAGTGAGAACTAGGAACCCTAATTCCGGCTTTTCCTCGGTTTCCAATTAATAAACTTTTCTAAGAAAATTTACTTTTGATTATAATTCTTGAATATATTTCAAACTAAGAAAATATTTGATTTCAAGAAAATTTCAATTCCGGGTCATCCCGAGACCCATTATAGAAAAACGTGCCCCGGAACTAGAATTTCAAAAATATACTTATGAGTACTCATTTGAACCGAAATAAAATAATTTCAAAATATATTTTTCATAATTTTCGGTTTATGAAAAATACAGTTATAGCCTTTTTATTCGTATTTCATTACTACCGGAAATTAAAATTTGTCTTGTCAACTATTCTTTACTATTCATAAAGTACACCTACACTACCTAGTCTACTTTTTAGCCTACCCTACAAATCTAACCCTTACCCAATCACATCTCTTCCTTTCTTCCATAACCTTTTGTCACTTCACTTCACTTCACTTATGACTAATGAAGCAAGGATCAAATCAAGGTTAAATCAAAATGAAACAAACAAGTTTTTCCCCCCCTTTTTGTTCCAAAACCGGCGCACATGCCCCCCCATCCATGCCCATTTTATTTTTTTTATTTCTTTTCTTATTCACTTAACCTAATTCACTTATATAAACTAACTTTTCTCTCTCTCCTCATTCTTCACTTTCCAAATTTTTCTAAAGTGCAAAAGCTCTCTCTTCTCTCCTCTTTTCCCCTTGTGGCCGAAACTTTGAGCCCCCACACAATTCACAACTTCCATTTTTCTCTTCTACCTTCCATCCATTTCAAGTAAGTTATCTACTACTTCCAACTCATAAAACCTTGTTATGGCTAGGTGATTTTTGGTTATCTCAACTCCATGTTCCCATGATCTTGTAGTAGGAACAATGAGATAACAACACAAAAATCCCAAACCATTTCATGGTAGATCCATCTTTTAAAGGAGTTTCCTTATCAAAAGCTTTAACTTTATCCATCAAAAAGTCTTTTAAACAAAGGATCTTTTATAAAAATATGGTTTTTATGTTTTTAAAAATCATTTAAGCTTTTGATAAAGTAGATCCATCATCTTGTTACTCATGAGCATGTAGGCATTTATAGTTTCATTATTATTTTGTTCATATGTGCATAAATAGTCTTTAACACTTTTGTCTTTAGTAAATGACTTTCTAGTGTATAGATCTATATATATATGGGTCCATGAAGTCAAAAAGAAAAGTACTTTACAAGAAAAAGACTTTTGAAAATTCGGATGACTTTGAAAACCAAGGTCAAAAACACTTTTAACAACTTCTAAACTTATTTTATAAGAGAAATAAAGCCTATGGGTAATAGATAATTTAGTGGTATTTTCATGAGTCTAAAGGAGTTTTTACTAAAGAAAATGTTGAAAACAAGAATGAAGTCCATAGGAGTTTTGAGTTAAAAGTTATGAAAACCAAATTCGTAATAATGGATGAAGGGTTAGAAAACACTATTTTTCCAACTTCAAAAATGATATTTTCTTAAATAAATGAAGTCCTTAGGATATAGGTATAATAGATACTTAAAGTTTCAAGTATAAAATATATTTTTCCTAAAGGAATCAACTTGAAAATAGACTTGTGTAAATTCGGATTTTTGGAAACCCCATAGTAAAAGACCCACTTAAAAGTTTGTAAATGTAGATTTTATTAAAGAAATAAAGGCCTTAGGATATAACTAATATAGGGGTCAAATATTCTTTAAACAAAATAGAGTTTTCCTAAAGAAAATCCATACAAAATGTAAATGTGATCAAGTGTAGTAAATTAACTTACTAAGCTTTGAGAGGAAATGGTTTCTAAGGAAAGTTTGTTTTCTAAAAATCGTTAAATCTAAAAGTTATAAGAACATAGACTCCTTAAGGTCCACATCATGACATTCATGATAGGGAAAATCATTTCCATTGCATTTAGCATCATATTACACTTAGGAATCTCAAATGCATTCATCAAAACCGCATTTTTGGAATCAAGGAACCCGCTGTACAGATCTGATCCCTCAATTCCGAGGCTTAGATATTTTCAAAACTTGATTTAAACTTCATATTTGGAAAGCTCTTTCGAAGTAGATAGGAATCGGTATATAATTTGCGAAATTCCGACTTAAAACGACCAAGTTATGGCCATTTTAAAACGGAACTTCGGAAATGACGCGAATTCCGATTTCACTAAGTTTCCTTAGAGTTTTAGTGTCCTAAGTTGATAGAATACTTATTAGGGTAATTTCTTATATGAATAGGTGAACCCGTGGACGGTGACGAGTTACCTCCGGATTATTACTACTAGAAGACCGGAGTACCGATGGCGGAGTGAGTTTTTCTTCCCAATTCATTTATTGTATGTGCTTGTAAAGTAGTGCACTAGAATGTAGGTCAATTGAATGGAATATGAATAATGGGGATTATTGGGAAATTATATGATTGTTGATGATATGAGAAACAAATTAAGAATATCGAAACCGGGTGATAAACTTTGATTGTATAGTTAGCTATGATGGATTGTCTGATAAATTGATTGATCGCCTAAGTAAATTGGCTTAATCAACTACTTGAGTAAATGATAAATTGACATGTGCATATCACAAGGGGATGGAGCATGAGCATTTGTAGGTTAGTCGTGAACCATAAACGACATCGAATAATCGTAGGTTAGTCGTGAACCATAAACGACATCGAATAATCGTAGGTTAGTCGTGAACCATAAACGACATCGAATAATCGTAGGTTAGTCGTGAACCATAAACGACATCGATAATCGTAGGTTAGCCGTGAGCCATAAACGGGATATTGTCGTACCGCAGGATTCGTTAATCTGCTAACCCGGGATGGAGGGCGCAATTCCATCCACATATGATTTCCGGTTGGTCATATGTATGTTGAACTCATGTGTTTGATGCATACACTTGCTTGATTAATAACTTGGTTGAATTGTTGTGATATAAATGTTTTTGTGGGAGATTACACTCACTAAGCTAGTTAGCTTACATCCCTACAGACCATTCCTTTTGCAGCTTACGCATTTATGGCTTAGGCGAAGAGACCCGGCCGAACAGGTACAGAAGCTAGGAGTTTTCCCTAGAAGTTATAATTTTTTTAGACTTCCATAGAAAACTTCTAAGACTTGGATGACTGTAATGGACCGCTAATATTCTTTTGCGGGGAATGCCCCTTAGAATTATGTAATATTTATTTATGTTCATGAATTATATCCTATTGCCCATGCATGCCAAATTAAGCTTTTATCTCCATTCGGACTTGTACTCTATTGTGTAAAGGTACGCCTTACATCTATATGAGACTTCCGAAAGACTAAGGTGGTAATTCGGGAATCTTATATGGCATGTGGCGGACTGTTACGTTTAGGGTACCCTATGGGGCGTGACAGTTTAAGTGGTATCAGAGCACTAGGTTATTAGGCATGACAATAGAGTTAAAATCAAACCTAGAACTAAGTAACTAGGATAAAATTGGAGTTAAAAGCTAGGCTAATTAATAGTTTTCGTGTTGTAGGTTTCCTTGGGTGAAACCCGAGAAAGAGCTAGGAACTTCACCAAAAGACTAGATGAAACCATGGTGGAATACCGGCTTCGGTTAAGGGTTTTATGTGAAGACTTTGCATTGGTCCAGCGACCTAGGACAATAAAAGAGATGTATAAGCTATGGAAAGAGGGCCTTAGATACACAAGATGGATATCTGTGATAGATCAGTTAAGGTATGATCCAATAAGGAGAAGAAGATGGACAATCATGGAGACTATTTATACCCTAGAGAGGGTGATGGTAGAATATGCGGAGAACCCATGTTAAGAGAAGCCACATTTATTCTTAAGAATGAAGGAAGTCCCACCCACCCAGACTTTGGGAATTGGCATGGTATAGGACCACTTTATGTACATGCCCGTGATGACCTGGATGATCATAGGGATTGGAATTTGGCAGATATCAGAAATCATTTTGTGTGGCAAGCTAGATACCTTGATCTTATCCCATTCCTAGGAGGAGCTCCACAGCTACAAGTAGGAAACGGGGGAGTACACCTGATTAATGCCCCAGCTGTTGAGGAAGATGAAGGGAATGAAGGAAACAATGAGGGAGAAGAAAATAATGTGGAAGAATCTGAGGAGGAGGAAGACCCAGAAGAGGACCCAAACTGGATGGAAGAAGAAATACCTAGATCCCCTACCCCTCCAGTCGTAGCTCCTGAACCACCCAACCCCCACCAGAACCAGTTGTTGGGATTTCAATAGGGATCTGGACATACCCGATAGTGGGAGGGTACAGAACCAGAATTCGACCCCACCGTATGGAAAGACATATACCCAGTAGGCGAGCAACCCCCTGAGGTTGAGGCAGTAGCCCCTGAACCGGTAGCTCCAGAACCTGTGGAGGGAATGAATGAAGCTGACCCTTGGATAAGTGAATTCAGGGAAAGGTGGAGTAGGATGTGGGAAGAAGCAGGAAGAGAAGCAGAAAGAAATGGGAATTAGGAATGAATCTGATGATAGAGTTGATATGGAGGAAACAAATCAAGTAGGAGATCAAGAAGTGAGAGAAGAAGAAGCAGAAGAAGAAGAGGAAGAAGGAAGAAAAGAGGAAGAGGAGGAACCAGAGCCTCTAGCCCGACCCGCTCAGAGAAGGAGGTTGACTGTTAGGGCCTATTTGAGTCAGTTCATCCGAAAGGATGATGGAGCATCTTCTAGTCGAGGACGACTCCCAGCCCCTCACCAGACGACTCTGATTAGAATGAAGGATGTAGTATCCCATAAGTCCAATAGTTTCTTTTGAATAGTAGGCAATGCGGGATGCCAAATTGCCTTAGGATCTCTTTATGGTCTAGTATGTTGTTTTCCTTGTCTTTTCCCTTTCCATGTCCTTAGATGTTATTAGATAGAAGTTTATCGGTTAGTTTCGGAAGAATTGTTTTGTGTTGTCCAATTTTGCAAGCTTATTTGAAAACAACTTTTGTACGGCACAAACAAGTCAATGAAGTTTATGTTGATTCCAAGAATGAAGTTTCACAAGCATCATACTTTTGCATTAGTAGTAGACTACATTCATTATACTTAATTGCATAATCATAATCTCATTCATATCATCATTTGATTCAGAAATTCTTTATTATTATGATTTCTTATTTGGAATTCCTTTGATTGCTATGATTTCTTTACTTTAAGAGCCTTTTTGTGAACGACTTGGAGCTTTAAATTTTCTTTGAGCCTTTTTATGAATTCTATGTTTCTCTAAATTATTCCTAGAATTTTCGAAAACTCTTTAGCCAACGTTTTATAAACCGCAAAACTCTAAAGAAGAAATAAAACTTATTAAGACAATATGTAACAGACGAAACCGGAGGAACCGAAACCGGGAGCAAGAACCACTCCCAAGTGAGGCTAGTAGTGCGAACAACCAGATCAACCCCAAGCTAGCATACCTGAAGCTGCTCAGCCTGACCCCCAGGCAGCTATGATGAATGCCATTGGGAATTTGACAAATATGTTTGCTGCATTCATCCAGAATCAAAACCAGAACCAACCCCAAAACTCCGAACCAAGTCTAAGGGGTTCTGCACCTTTACCACCTCCACCACCCCCTCCATACAGGAGAATGCAAGAGGAGTTTCCCATGCCACCAGAGGAGCAATCATATAATGCTCGTTATCCACCCCCTCCACCACCAAGAGGTTACCAGAGGAGTTCCCTCCCTGATTTCATAAAGAGTAACCGCTACTTTGATGGGGCGTTTGGAAAGCCCGATGAGGCGGAAGATTGGTTGGCTCAAATTGAGCGTTCTTTTGCAGCATATGAGACCCCACCACACCTCCGTTTGGAGTACGGCACATACATGTTAAGATATAATGCACGTGTATGGTGGGAGTCTAAACGAAGGAGTTTGGCAACCCCAGTTAGCTGGGAGACCTTCCGAAGAGAGTTCCTAGGGAACTATTTCCCCCCAGTCTTCGAGTAAGGTACAGCGCAGATTTCCTGCATGTGAGACAAAGAGGCAGACGATTGAGCAGTATGAAACGAATTCAATCACCTACTGCAGTATGCTCCTGAGTCATACAAGAATAGTGAGGAGCTACAGAAACAAGTGTTCCTGGAAGGTCTCGATGAGGACCTAAGGATAAAGATACATGAATCTGGATTGTCGACCTACCTTGAGGTGATCGAAAAGGCCCGTTTGATTGAAGGGGCCAAGAAGAGAAAGTATGCTGAACCGGACAAAAGAGTGTTCGGAAAAAGGCACTTTGATGCCTCCAGCTCGAGCTACAGAGGAAAAATTCAAGCCCTACCACGGTATTAAGGATAATTCTGGTGGGAGGTTTAACCAAACCAAGTCCAATATTTCCTGCTGGAAGTGCAAGGGAGGCCACTACCCAAGGCAATGTCCCCAGCTGAAGGACAAGTGTTTCTTTTGTGGCGAAGCAGGTCATCTGGTTTATGCTTGCCCAAAGAAGATGACTATAACCTGCTACCTTTGCAAGGAAAAGGGCCATGTAACCTCCGAGTGCCCCCAGAGGAAAAGTGGAACTACCCGACCTTACGGGAATCCAGGAAATGATAACACCCAAAGGTCCGGTAGCAGAAGTGGAGGCCGTGCAGCCTCGGCCATGCATGGTATGCGGCTGTACAATTTTGAAGGCCAATGGATGATCGAGGATGATGAGGAGGAAGGCATGGAGCTGGCCGCGCTGGATCAAGACGGCGATGTGGATGGCGGCCTGGTGACAGGTTAGTAACAAGTTCCTTTTAAGATAAAGTTCTTTGTCTTCGTAGCAAGTTTTTATAAAGGAAATTTAAAACCTGTGTAAGAGGAAAAGCTGAAATATGGAAACCCTGGAATAGATAGTTGTTGAGTGATTAGGACCAAGTAGTGATAAATGTTTATGGTAACAGGACGCATAGGAGTAAATGGGAATGAAGCTTATGTGTTGTTTGATACGGGAGCCACCCACTCCTTTATCACTACCAGCTTGGCTAAGCGGCTTGGTCTACCCATAGCCATGACAACCACAACCTTAAGGATTAAGACACCCACAGGTAGTGTTGTGTCGACTCGAGAGATAATAAAGGATTGTTTGCTAGAAATCCAAGGACACATCTCAATGATTTGATAGTCTTGGAGATGAGTAAATATGAAGTTATTCTTGGGATGAATTGGCTGAGTAAGGTTAAAGCCATTGTGGACTGTCAAGCGAAGATGATAAGTTTTGATGACCACAGGAAGGAGAGAGTAGACTTCCTTGGAGAGATCACGGTGCGAAGAGATCTTGGTTTAAGCTCCTTCGAGCTAATGATGGAAGACGAGGAAATTGTGCCAATAGAAGATGCCTGGATTAGAGAGGAAAGAGGAGAAAAGAGTGACATACCCGTGGTGAATGAGTTTGAGGATGTATTTCCTGAAGTCTTACCCGGTTTACCACCGAAAAGAGAGATTGATTTTGAAATCACTCTAGCTCCAGGTACAGAGCCGATATCAAAGGCACCATACCGGATGGCTCCGGTGGAATTGAAGGAATTAAAGACCCAATTACAGGAGCTGTTGGATCAAGGATTCGTAAGACCTAGCGTGTCGCCATGGGGCGCACCGGTGTTGTTTGTAAAGAAAAAGGACGGGTCTATGAGATTATGTATCGATTATCGGGAATTGAATAAAGTCACCATCAAAAATCGATACCCCCTTCCAAGAATCGACGACCTCTTTGACCAGCTCCAAGGGGCAAGTGTGTTCTCGCGCATCGACTTGCGCTCGGTTATCACCAGTTGAGAATAAAGCCGGAAGATGTGCCTAAGACAGCCTTTCGCACACGGTACGGGCACTACGAGTTCTTAGTGATGCCGTTTGGGTTAACTAATGCACCTGCTGCATTCATGGACCTCATGAACCGAGTATACAAACCGCTCTTGGATAAATGTGTAATTGTGTTCATAGACGACATCCTAATCTATTCAAAGACCAGAGAACAACATGAGGAGCATCTAAGAATGGCGTTACAAACCTTGAGAGAAAATAAGTTGTACGCCAAGCTATCCAAGTGTGATTTTTGGTTGGATAGAATATCTTTTCTTGGACATGTAGTGACGGGAGAAGAATATCAGTAGACCCAGAAAAGATCAAGCTGTAGTGGATTGGAAACAGCCCGAAACGGTAACCGAAGTGAGAAGCTTCCTAGGTTTGGCTGGTTATTACCGCAAGTTTGTAAAGGATTTCTCCAAGATTGCCAAACCTTTGACTCAACTGACGCAAAAGAATGAGAAATTCGAGTGGACTAAAGGGAGCAAAGTTTCCAAGAGTTGAAACGGCGCTTAGTATCAGCTCCAATTTTGGTATTGCCCGATCCTGAAAAGCCGTACACAGTGCATAGCGACGCCTCTAGGAATGGCCTCGGTTGTGTACTGATGCAAGAAGGGAAAGTCATTGCCTATGCCTCCAGGCAATTAAGGCCTCATGAGCAGAACTATCCCACACACGATTTGGAATTGGCCGCTGTGGTTTTTGCCTTGAAGTTATGGAGACATTATTTGTATGGGCAAAGATGTGAAGTGTACACAGATCACAAGAGTCTCAAGTATTTGTTCACACAAAAGGAGTTAAATATGAGGCAGAGACGGTGGTTGGAACTCATCAAGGACTATGATTTGGGGATAAATTACTGCCCGGGAAAGGTAAATGCTGTGGCAGACGCCTTGAGCAGAAAGAATTATGGAGAAGTGGCAAGCCTAATCACAGAACAAAAAGAGCTGATAAAGGAATTCGAAAGGTTGAGAATTGAATTCATAGGGCAAGACGTCGAAGTGGAGATAGCAAATTTGGTTATGGAACCCACTTTGATCGACAGGATTAAGGAAGCCCAAAGATATGATGAGGCGATAAAGAATCAAAGAAGAAGTGCTCAAAGGGAAGTATAGTGACTTTACCCTGGATGATGAAGAAGTGGTTAGAAAAAGGAAGATTGTGTGTACCGGAAGATGAGGAATTGAGAAAAGAGATCATGAGCGAGGCTCACAACTCCGGTTACACGGTGCATCCGGGAGGTACAAAGATGTATCAGGACATAAAAAGCCACTATTGGTGGAATGGATTGAAGAGGGATGTGGCAGATTTTGTTATGAAGTGTGCCGTGTGTCAGCAAGTCAAAGTGGAGCATCAACGGCCAGGTGGATTATTAAAGCCACTACCTATCCCAATGGAAGTGGGATCAAATTTCAATGGACTTTGTGTGTGGATTCCCGAGGACATCCACAGGATGTGATGCGGTCTGGGTTATAGTGGATCGTTTGACAAGTCAGCACACTTCCTACCAATTAATATGACCTATTCATTGGACAAATTGGCTAGGATTACATCAAGGAGATTGTGCGACTTCACGGTATACCCGAGGATTATTTCAGACCGGGATCCAAGATTTGTTTCAAAGTTCTGGATGAGCCTACAAAAGAGCCTAGGCACCAAGTTGCATTTCAGTACTGCCTACCATCCCCAGATATGGACAGTCTGAGCGAACCATTCAGACCTTGAGGACATGTTAAGGGCTTGCATATTGGAATTCAAAGGAAGTTGGGATAATCATATACCCCTAATTGAGTTTGCCTATAACAATAGCTACCACTCAACCATTCAGATGCCACCATACGAAGCCCTATATGGACGGCGTTGTAGGTCCCCTCTGTTTTGGGATGATGTGGAAAAGCTAGCTATTGGTCCTGAATTGGTTCAAGAAGCAGCAGACAAAGTCCGGGTTATTCAACAGAAAATGAAAGAGGCTCAAGACAGGCAGAAGAGTTGGGCTGATCTGAAGAGAAGAGAGCTGGAATTTCAAGTAGGCGATCATGTCTATTTGAAAATAAACCCAATTAAGAGCATAAAGAGTGCGGGCTCAAGGGAAATTAAGCCCAAGGTATATTGGACCTTTTGAGATCTTGGAAAGAGTGGGAGATTTGGCCTATCGGCTAGCCTTGCCGCCAGGTTTGTCGGGAGTTCATAATGTGTTCCACGTATCAGTGTTAAGGAAGTATGTACCTGACCCTGAGCGGATAGTGGAGTTGGAACCGATTCGGTTAAAGGAAAATCTCACCTACGAAGAACACCCAGTAGAAATCTTGGATAAGAAGACTCAGAAGCTTCGGAACAAAGAGATTAGATACGTTAAAGTGTTGTGGAGAAACCACACTTCTGAGGAAGCGACTTGGGAAGCCGAAGAGAAATCCGAAGGAAATACCCCGAGTTGTTTGAGAATCAAGGTACGTCAGTTTTGAGGACAAAACTCTTTTTAAGGTGGGTAGGTTGTAAACCCCGGTTTTTCAAGTAGCTAAGATAACCCTAGAACCGGAAACCCAAAACCCTAAACCGGAATAGCTCAAGCCTGGAGTGAGAACTAGGAACCCTAATTCCGGCTTTTCCTCGGTTTCCAATTAATAAACTTTTCTAAGAAAATTTACTTTTGATTATAATTCTTGAATATATTTCAAACTAAGAAAATATTTGATTTCAAGAAAATTTCAATTCCGGGTCATCCCGAGACCCATTATAGAAAAACGTGCCCCGGAACTAGAATTTCAAAAATATACTTATGAGTACTCATTAGAACCGAAATAAAATAAGGATTTCAAAATATATTTTTCATAATTTTTCCGGTTTATGAAAAATACAGTTATAGCCTTTTTATTCGTATTTCATTACTACCGTAAATTAAATTTGTCTTGTCAACTATTCTTTACTATTCATAAAGTACACCTACACTACCTAGTCTACTTTTAGCCTACCCTACAAATCTAACCTTACCTCAATCACATCTCTTCCTTTCTTCCATAACCTTTTGTCACTTCACTTCACTTCACTTATGACTAATGAAGCAAATCAAATCAAGGTTATCAAAATGAAACAAACAAGTTTTTCCCCCCCTTTTGTTCCAAAACCGGCGCACATGCACCCCCCATCCATGCTCCATTTTATTTTTTTTTTATTTCTTTTCTTATTCACTTAACCTAATTCAACTTATATAAACTACCTTTATTCTCTCTCTCCTCATTCTTCACTTTCCAAATTTTTCTAAAGTGCAAAAGCTCTCTCTTCTCTCCTCTTTTCCCCTTGTGGCCGAAACTTTTGAGCCCCCACACACACATTCACAACTTCCATTTTTCTCTTCTATCTTCCATCCACTTCAAGTAAGTAATGATCTACTACTTCCAACTCATAAAACTTGTTATGGCTAGTGATTTTTGGTTATCAACTCTATGTTCCCATGATCTTAGTAGGAACAATGAGATAACACAAAAATCCCAACCATTTCAAGTAGATCTCTTTTAAAGGAGTTTCCTTATCAAAAGCTTTAACTTTATCCATCAAAAAGTCTTTTAAACAAAGGATCTTTTATAAAAATATGGTTTTTATGTTTTTAAAAATCATTTAAGCTTTTGATAAAGTAGATCCATCATCTTGTTACTCATGAGCATGTAGGCATTTATAGTTTCATTATTATTTTGTTCATATGTGCATAAATAGCCTTTAACACTTTTGTCTTTAGTAAATGACTTTCTAGTGTATAGATCTATATATATATGGGTCCATGAAGTCAAAAAGAAAAGTACTTTACAAGAAAAAGACTTTTGAAAATTCGGATGACTTTGAAAACCAAGGTCAAAAACACTTTTAACAACTTCTAAACTTATATTTTACAAGAGAAATAAAGCCTATGGGTAATAGATAATGATTAGTGGTATTTTCATGAGTCTAAAGGAGTTTTTACTAAAGAAAATGTTGAAAACAAGAATGAAGTCCATAGGAGTTTTGAGTTAAAAGTTATGAAAACCAAATTCGTAATAATGGATGAAGGGTTAGAAAACACTATTTTTCCAACTTCAAAAATGATATTTTCTTAAATAAATGAAGTCCTTAGGATATAGGTATAATAGATACTTAAAGTTTCAAGTATAAAATTATTTTTCCTAAAGGAATCAACTTGAAAATGACTTGTGTAAATTCGGATTTTTGGAAACCCCATAGTAAAAGACCCACTTAAAAGTTTGTAAATGTAGATTTTATTAAAGAATAAAGGGCCTTAGGATTAACTATATAGGGGTCAATATTCTTTAAACAAAATAGAGTTTTCTAAAGAAAATCCATACAAAATGTAAATGTGATCAAGTGTAGTAATTACTTACTAAGCTTTGAAAGAAATGGTTTCTAAGGAAAGTTTGTTTTCTAAAAATCGTTAAATCTAAAAGTTATAAACATAGACTCCTTAAGGTCCACATCATGACATTCATGATAGGGAAATCATTTCCATTGCATTTGGCATCATATTACACTTAGGAATCTCAAATGCATTCATCAAACCGCATTTTTGAATCAAGAACCCGCTGTACAGATCTGATCCTCAATTCCGAGGCTTAGATATTTTCAAAACTTGATTTAAACTTCATTTGGAAAGCTCTTTCGAAGTAGATAGGAATCGGTATATATTGCGAAATTCCAACTTAAACGACCAAGTTATGGCCATTTTAAACGGAACTTCGGAAATGACGCGATTCTGATTTCACTAAGTTTCCTTAGAGTTTTAGTGTCCTAAGTTGATAGAATACTTTTAGGGTATTCTTATATGAATAGGTGAACCGTGGACGGTGACGAGTTACCTCCGGATTATTACTACTAGAAGACCGGAGTACCGATGGCGGAGTGAGTTTTTCTTCCCAATTCATTTATTGTATGTGCTTGTAAAGTAGTGCAACTAGAATGTAGGCCAATTGAATGGAATATGAATAATGGGGATTATTGGGAATTTATGATTGTTGATGATATGAGAAACAAATTAAGAATATCGAAACCGGGTGATAAACTTTGATTGTATAGTTAGCTATGATGGATTGTCTGATGAATTGATTGATCACCTAAGTAAATTGGCTTAATCAACTACTTGAGTAAATGATAAAATTGACATGTGCATATCATAAGGGATGGAGCATGAGCATTTGTAGGTTAGTCGTGAACCATAAACGACATCGAATAATCATAGGTTAGTCGTGAACCATAAACGACATCGATATCGTAGGTTAGTCGTGAACCATAAACGACATCGGATAATCGTAGGTTAGCGTGAACCATAAACGACATCGATAATCGTAGGTTAGCCGTGAGCCATAAACGGGATATTGTCGTACCGCAGGATTCGTTAATCTGCTAACCCGGGATGGAGGGGCAATTCCATCCACATATGATTTCGGTTGGTCATATGTATGTTGAACTCATGTGTTTGATGCATACACTTGCTTGATTAATAACTTGGTTGAATTGTTGTGATATAAATGTTTTTGTGGGAGATTACACTCACTAAGCTAGTTAGCTTACATCCCTACAGACCATTCCTTTTGCAGCTTACGCATTTATGGCTTAGGCGAAGAGACCCGGCCGAACAGGTACAGGCTAGGAGTTTTCCCTAGAAGTTATAATTTTTGTATTAGACTTCCATAGAAACTTCTAAGACTTGGATGACTGTAATGGACCGCTAATTATTCTTTTGCGGGGGAATGCCCTTAGAATTATGTAATATTATTTATGTTCATGAAATTATTCCTATTGCCCATGCATGCCAAATTAAGCTTTTATCTCCATTCGGACTTGTACTCTATTGTGAAAGGTACGCCTTACATCTATATGAGACTTCCGAAAGACTAAGGTGGTAATTCGGAATCTTATATGGCATGTGGCGGACTGTTACGTTTAGGGTACCCTATGGGGCGTGACACCGATATATCTTGGGCTTAGTTTTTCTTGAGCCTATACATGATGAATACTCTTTATCGGATTTACCTTCAGGTACACATGATCATTGACATCAAATTCAAGAACCCGACTCTTTTGATCTACCCAACTTTTCTACCTATCCTTAACCTCTTTCATCCTTTATTGAATGACTCTTACTTTGTTTAAGGCATCCTGGATAAGATCTGGTCCAATAGCCATCTTTTCCACATCATCCCAAAATAGAGGCGATCTACATCTTCTTCCATATAAAGCTTTATATGGTGGCATTTTAATCGTCGAATGGTAGCTTTTGTTGTAAGCGAATTCTACCAAAGGTAAATATGCTTCCCAACTTCCCTTGAATTCTATGACACAGGCTCGCAACATATCTTCCAAGGTCTGAATAGTCCGCTCTAACTGTCCATCGATTTGTGGATGATTAGCTGTACTGAAATGTAATTTAGTTCCCATAGACCTTTAAAGACATGTCCAGAACTTTGACACAAATCAATGGTCCCGATTCGATACAATTCCCGGTGGAACTCCATGTAACCTTACAATTTCCTTCACGTACAGCCGGGCCAATTTCTCCATCGAGTAGGTCACGTTGATAGGAATAAAGTGTGCTGACTTAGATCCACTATGACTCATATGGCATCACATCCAGCTGATGTTCGGGGTAAACCACACACAAAGTCCATCATAATTTGGTCCCATTTCCATTCTGGTACGGTCAATAGCTTCAAGAGTCCTCCAGGTCTCTGGTGCTCAATCTTTATGTCACACCCAGATCAACTGGTGAAAGGTGCTGCCTTTGGGGCAGGCAAAAGCCTTAGGTCTGGGGTTCGAATCCTAGAGTCTGCAGATTGGATTCAACTCTGCCTAAGGGTAACAATACCTATAGTGCCCGTGGTACCCGTTGGGGCATGCGTTGGTTGAGGTCACCATGATGCAATGGTGGTGTCGGCCATTACCACTAGGGGGCCAGTGGTGGGTTTGCCTGCCCTGGCATCGCATCGCCGTCGCCTGAGGGGGTGGGGTGTGACACTTTACTTGTTGGCATGTAAGGCACTTCATCACAAATTCAGCTACATCTATTTTCATACCATTCCACCAAAAGCGGCTTTTAAGATCTTGGTACATCTTGGTACCACCAGGGTGTATTATATATACCGAGTTATGTGCCTCACTCATGATCTCTTTTTTCATTTCTTCGTCATCTGGCACATATAATCTTCCCTGCATTCTCACTACATCCTCCTCATCTATCTTGAAATCAACATATTTTTATCCTTATACTTCGTGTTTCACCTTTTGAATAGCTTCATCATATCGTTGGGATTCCTTGATCCTATCTATTAGAGTTGGCTCCATCACCAAATGGAAAATTTCCGCTTCTACACTTTGTCCCACAAATTCCATGCTCAATCTCTCGAATTCCTTTATAAGCTTTGTAAGCCTCGAAAAATTTCAGTAAATAATTCCAAAATGAACTTCAAAAATAAACCCTAAAAATCACTCCAAATTAAAACCGAACTTCGACTAATCCTAAATCATGAATGAATTCAGAAATTTCTCAATCTTGAGGAAAAAAAATAAGAATCCTTAAAATAAAAATAAAAACTCAATAGTCTTCAATTCAAAACCAATACGTATGACAAATTCTATATGTAACTCTGACTTATAAAGTCGGGTAATATAGAACCCAAAAACAAATTATCAAAAAGTAAATAACGATGAAATTTTCAGAAATAAAACACAATTCAAGAATTCTGAAAACGTTAAGAGATATTAAATACTTACAACAATAAAATTTAAAATAATTATCTCAAACTAATATGTTGTATAAATGTAAAACGTTAGTTTCTAAATTAGCAAAGATCTAAACCGAAAAAACCGCCCGGAAACCCTAAGTGGAATACGGTAGTTTAAGTCCAGCAATCTCGCGCCCTTAACGCTAGAGGCCAAGGTGTAGTTTAAGTGTGTAGAATAACTCGTAGTAATATAAGTTCACTTAAAAATATCAGATTGGTAAATTTTTAGCCTATTTCGAACCCGTTCGGATACAGACTTCGAAAAGCGTGTCCCGGGGATCAAGATATACAAAATATACCATTAGTACCGTTAGACTTGTATTTTCATAAGGATTTCTAAAATATCAGTTTTATAATTTTTCGATAACTAGAATTATCTGATTTTGTGATTTTATTCGTATTTTATTACTACTGGTAATTAACTAGTCTTTTGGTAATATTCACTACTATTCATTATACAATTTTATTATTCTTGTAAACTCTTATATTTTTAGATAAATATTTTATATATTATAGAAAATTTTGTTTTTCTAAAATTTAGTTCGTTTCGGGTTTTTAGGGGATCAGTTTCTGTATAAGATCCGATACTAAAAATAAAATAAATTAATTTAATAATTTAAAAATAATTGAAAAATATTTTTATTTTCATAAAATAAATTTTTAGAATTTTTCGAGTTATAAAAAATATCATTTATAGCTCATATTCGCGTATTTTGATCGTACCAGTAACATATTTGTTGAAATCCTAAAATAATTCAAATAATTATTTAATTTTATTTATGAAAATTCTGCCACTCATTTAAAGATATTTTTCTTAATTTTATTTTATATATTTTCTTAATAAAAAGTACTTTTTCAACCCATGCTTTAAGTACACTTCATTTGTCACTTCTACACATTATTCAAGTGTTCTTTCTCTCTTTTTACACCCCATTCCCATGCTTGGACAGCTGACCATACTCTCCAAAACAACCACTTTTCTTTAATTTTAATAATTTATTTAATGATTTAAAGTCTCATTTAGTTAGCACATTAAATTAAATGATACAAGTTACACTTTCAAATTTCATGATACAAGACAATTTGACTTCTCTCTTCTCTTGCTAAATTCACGTGAAGCCCCTCCAAAATTCTGCCATTGTTTTATTTTTTCTCTTTCAATTAATTAACACACATTAATACACTCATCTCTCTCCATTTAATGCCTCTCATTTACACTCTTTCCTTTTTTGAAACCTTACTCCATTTACTCTCTATTTTCCTCTCTTTCTTTCTTCTTTTGTTCTTGTTCTTGCAAGAACACTTACTGCCCCTATTTCTTCTTTGAGCTCCTACACATATTTTTTCAAGATTCTTGGATAAAACTCTTGTCCAAAGCTTCCATAGGTGATATAGGTAAAGTATAGTGAGAGTTCAATGCATCAAATGACTTTCCATAAGCTTAAAAACTAAGGATGATGATGCGAAAATGAAACACTCCTCTTATCCATGAGTACTCTCTTGTATTATTATTATTATTATTATTATTATTATTATTATTATTATTTTTTGCTAAAAGTGGTAATATTTTGTAGATATAACTTTTTTGTAGCTTTGATTTTGTTTATGTTTATAGATCTTGATATTTGAGTTATTTTGCTATTATTTTATTTTATTCTCAAGATATGTTGTTATTGCTAATGATTTATACATATATTCACCATTCACATAACTATCTTAGTGTTCATGCATTTATAACTAGTATAGTAAACTAGATCTAGTTGTTTTAGGTTCATAAATGCATTAGACTTTTGATTTATTTTCTTAAATAACTTTTAATAGCTTGATGATAATAGAAAAATTGTAGAAAGCTCAAGATCTATTTTAGTTTCAACAAAAATCATTTTTGAAAATTCGGATAAAAATGGAACCATATTTAGAAAAGCTATTTTTCAACTTCAAAATATGTATTTTTCATTTAAAATGAAGAGCTTAAGGAATAGATATCATAAATGAATTATTTTTAGGAGTAAAGTTTAGATCTATGAGTTTATAGTTTACTACCATGCATTTCTTTTATATTCATGTTTATATTATGTGTAGATCTTGAATTTGAACTTGAATAAAAATAGTAAAATTTGTATCTTGACAAAACCTATATTTAAAAAACCACTTTCCAAATGTCAAAATGGAATTTTTACTTGAGATAATGAAAGCTTAGTGTATATATATCATCAAGACTTCATTTTATATGATTCAAAGATGATTTTCAAAGATTATTTTTCATAACAAAATTCTATTTTCGGATTTAGGCTAAGGCCTAGTTTAAAAACATGTTTTCCAACTCAAAAATGAAGTTTTTATTTAAGATATGAAATGCTCTTAAGATAGGTTATGTAAGGGATAAATTTTCATAAGTTTAGATAGATTTTATCAAAAGATATGTCTAAAAATAAATTTTGTAAATTCGGATCTCAACCAAGACCAATTTTGAAAACCCATTTTCAACTTCAAAACAAGGTTTTTATTAAAGAAGTGGAAGCCTTAAGGGTTAGGTTTGATTAGGAAATGGTTTTTGAAAGACTAAGTGAGTTTTACAAAGAAAACAAACTCAAATGAATTTTTCAAAATTCGGATTTGAAAATAGCCACCATTTTAACACCTATTTCCAAATGCCAAAATGATAATTTTTATAGGAAAATGGAAGTCCTAGGGAATATATATAACAAAGATCAAGTTTTGACAAGGATAAGAGAGATTTATCAAAATATAACCTTAGAACAACAAATGGTTCCCAAAAATAAGTTAAACAATGTTTTTATTCTTTAAAATTTTGTAAAATTCGTACTTAGGCAAACCACCTATATAAACATCTATTTTCTAACCCCAAAATGAAGGTTATTATTGAAATAATGAAGGTGATGGTTATATAGGTCATCAAGGTTGAGTTTTGATAAAAGCAAGTATGATTTTACAAGAAGAAAAACTATTTTTCTTAAGTCTAGTAAAATTCAAAGTTTTGCAAAGTAAAAGTTTTCAAAAAGAATTCTTGGTACTATGTGTATACATATAGATAGATCATCTCATAACCTTCATAACAATAGCTTGTAGGTATTACATATATACATGATGCATTTGTAGAAATAAAGTAGGAAAAAAATTGAGTTGTTGTCATTTTTAAGAAATTCGTAATAATGGAGTAATTGCATGAAAATACTTACTTTCCAAACTCAAATTAGACGTTTTATTAAAGAAATGAAGTCCTTAGTGGCTAGGTATGGTTGAGCCTTAATTTTCTAAGTATCAAATGATTTTTACATAAAGGAATCACCACAAAAACAAGTTTTGCAAAATTCGGATTTTGGGATGAACAAATTTTAAAAACATGTTGAAAAAGTGTAAAATGAGAATTTTTATTGCAAAATGAAGGCCTTAGGGAATATACATAATGAAGGCTTAATTTTGACAAGAATAAATAGATTTTATTAAGGAATTTTTCTAAAAACAAGTAGGGATTGTCAAGAATACAAAACTAGCATTTCTAAGTTAATTTTTCATAAAATCTTATATAGAAAAAGTTTTCTTAAAAAAAAAAAAAATCCTTTTTTTTTAATACCATCAAGAAAATGTATATATATATATATATATATATATCTCATGATATATCATTTATGGTAGTAACTTGTTCATATTGCATGTATACTTACTTTGGATAGTAGAAACATTACAAACATTCACAAAACTACTTTTCGGAATTGAATTTCGCTACTGATCGGACCTTTTCGAAGCTTCCAAGTTTTCAAAACTTAAAAATAATATTAGAATTAGATAGATCTTTCGAAGTAGATAGAAATCGTTATATTATTTGCTAAATTCGGAGTTAAAATGACCAAGTTATGGCAGTTTTAAGTTGGAATTCCCACTTAGGACAAGAATTACGAATTTGATAGTTTGTATAAGATAGTTTGGATTTGTTAAGTGATGAAATACTTATTATGGTATTTCCTCCTTTTTAGGTGACCCCGAAATCGACAATTCCCTACCACCGGATTACTTTTACTAAGAGACCGATAATCCAATGGCCGAGTGAGCTTTCCTCTTATTTTGTTACCTTGCTTGTACTTGTAGCTAGTTGCATTAGAATTAGGAAAAGATAAAATTAAAATGAATTGTGATATAATCTTGGTTGAAGAAATGATAAGTATATCAAGGCGAGACTTGTTATAAGATCATTGTATGAGTAGCATAGACTTGAATTGTTTGAAATTCTCTATGATCGCTCTTAACCTACATAATTAACATGCCACGATTATACGAATAAACTGTACATGCATATCACATATTGAGTCACATTGCATAGGCTAATATACCTTTGGTGGGACAAAAGTATATTAGTGGATGGCGAGTGGGCCAACGTTAACATTAAGGATGCGAAATCGCTTAAGTTAACAGTAGTGGTGTAGGCACTTGAATCAACTAATAAAACAACAAGAGAAAGAGATTGGGATTGTGGTTGTATGACTTATGGACCATCCCACTCAAGATTGGAATTATGGTTCCATGTCTTATGGACCATCCTAACCTAGAATGGAGGGCGTAAATCTATTCACATATGGCTATCGGAAAGTCATATGCTTGTCTGCTCATGTGTTTGTTCATGCATAGCATATAGATGAATTATAACTTGCTTGTCATGGTATGAAATTAAGGGAACTCTCACTAAGCTAGTGTAGCTTATACCCCCAATAGATGTTTGAATAAACAGGTTAATGGGAGAAGGCTACTTGGGGACCGAGATGGTTGGAGCCGAATATAACTTCGAGATTTCGACAAGAAGTAATAATGCTTGAATATATTAGCTAGTTTTTGTGAAATGTTTTGTAATAGATTGCGTAGTGAAATCTTTTGATGATTTGTATTTGAAGTATAGTGATTTGTATTTTAAGAATAGTGATTTGTATCTGAAGTGTAATGAATTGTATTTCCTTTACATTGTTACTCAAGTTGTATTAATATAAAATGTACCTCTCCAATGTGTCTCCTCTATGTGTTAGACGCCTTGTACATAGTATGGAAGCCTTCTCATGACTAAGGCAGTCATTCCTAGACTTTAATATTGTGTACGGTGGACTGCCACATTTAGGATACCATTCAGGGCGTGACAAGCTCCTTTTGGGTTATGAGCATGGCTGCAACTTCTCCATGGTTTTTCTGACTTAAGGCATCTGCTACAGCGCAATAGTTTATCATGAGATCATAATCCTTGATCAACTCCAACCATCTTCTTTGCCTCATATTCAATTCCTTTTATGTAAACAAATACTTGAGGCTCTTATGGTCCATGTATATCTCACATCTCTGTCCATACAGGTAATGCCTCTAGAGTTTGAGGGCAAAAACGATAGCAGTTAACTCTAGATCATGCATAAGATAATTCTGTTTGTGAGGCCTTAACTGTCATGAAGTGTACGCAATTACCTTCCCTTCTTGCATAAGCATGCATCCTTAGCCATTCCTTGATGCATCACTGTGAACTGTATATGGCTTCTCTGGATCTGGTAAGGTCAGAATTAGGGTAGATACCAATCGTTGCTTCAATTCTTGAAAACTTTGTTCTCGCTTTTTATTCCAAACAAACTTCTCATTCTTCTAGGTAAATTGAGTTAGTAGCTTGGCTATTTTCGAGAAATCTTTCACAAACTTCCTATAATAGCCAGCTAATCCGAGAAAACTTCTAATCTCAGTTATTGTCTTTGGTTGCTTCCATTCCATCACGGCTTTAATCTTTTCAAGGTCTACTGTTATTCCGTTCCCTGCGACAACATGTCCTACAAATGATATCTGATCCCACCAAAAGTCACACTTAGACAGTTTGGCATATAACTTGTGCTCCCTCAATGTTTGTAATGCCATCTTGAGATGTTCTTCATGTTGCTCCCATGTCTTGGAATAGACCAAAATATCGTCAATGAAGATAACTATGCACTTATCCAAGAGTGGCTTATAAACTCGATTCACCAAGTCCATAAAAGCTGCTGGAGCATTGGTCAATCGAAGTAGCATAGTCATGAACTCATAATGTCCATACCGAGTTCTGAAAGCAGTCTTTGATACATCATCAGGTTTTATCCTTAGCTGGTGATATCTCGATTGCAAATCAATGCGCAAGAACACACTTGTTCCTTGTAATTGGTCAAAGAGACCATCAATCCTTGACAATGTTAGAAAAAACAGAGATAAATGAATAGTGTAGAATAGTAATGAATAGTATAATGTAAAGTAGATATGACTAATAAAGTACCAGTAATAGGAAAATACTCGTAAATAAATGTGATATTTGCTATTTTTACTTACAGAAAAATTATAAAACTGATATTTTTGAAAATCTTACATTTTTACGAGTCTAGCGGTATATCCAGAATATTTTTACTATTTCAATCCTCGGGACATGTTTTTCAAGAACTACATCCGTTCGAGTCCAAAACGATTTGCGTTTTGCTAATCTGATATTTTTAAGCTTTCTTATGTTATTACGAGCTATTCTACATACTAATCTCTTACTTACTCACTTAGGATTGCGAACATGGGATTGCCGAACTTAAACTGTTACGTCTAACTAGGGCTTTGTTCACTTTAGGGTTTCCGATTGACTTTCCGATTAGGGTTTAAGCTTAACTGATCGTAAAACTTGGGGGTTTTATATGTGCCGACCCATTTTCCAACCCAAATGGCTTCAAATATTAAAAAACCTTAGAAATTGATAGATCTCTTTGACTAGGTAGAAATTCCATGTTAAAATGAGCAAGTTATGGCCATTTTAAGTTGAGATTTCACATAATCCAAATTTTGACGAAAATAACCAAATAGAATTAGAAAGTTTAAGTAGAACTTCTATGAAATATTTATTCCAGGTATTTCTTTTTTCTAGGTGATGAAGAATATGTGATTTCCCTTTTTGAGGATCACTACAACTAAGAAGATTGTAATATGGATGAATGAGTTTTTCTCTTAATTTTGTTACCTTGCTTGTGCTTGTAGATAGTTGCACTAGATCTATAGGTACAAGATAAAATGAACATGTATGGGGTATGGGTTTATATGTATATACTCTTATGCATGTATGACAATGAATGCTAAGCATATCGAAATCCACAAATGATTATGTAAGTATATCATTAATATTTCATATTGTTTTATGTGTTTATGATGATTGTTTAATCGCCCTTAAGTATACCTTAATCATACCTGGCTTTGATATAAATTAAATGGACATGCATTGCATTCGTCGAGTCACATGTCGAAAGTTGCTACTCCTGCGCGAAGAATCGGAAGGTCCAAAGCCAAGATAGTCTGAGGCCATGCTTATTCTTAGGAAACTAAGGCGTACTTGGGATACATTCCAAGGATGAGTCGCACCGATGGATCGCTAAGAGCAGAGTGTTCGAGGACTAGTAGCAAAAGATCGTAAAGAGCTTCAATTACCATTCCTTAACTCTTAATATAGAGGGATAAATCCATTCTATATATGATCTTCTGATAACCATATATATTTTTGTAATTATTGTCACGCCCCAACGGGTATCCTAAACGTGACAGCCTACCGAACACAATATTAAAACTTAAGAATGACTACCTCAGTCACTCGAAAGCTTCCATATCAGTACAAGGCGTACATTCACATCAAAAGGAGACCGGTGGAGTAATGCATTTTAAGATATTGGCAGCGGAACATGCAAAATATCACTTAATAAAATTCATTGAAATATAAAGTCTTACAACTTCTAAAGGGCATTCCCCTAATAAAATCCATAACAACATGGTCTTACTAATATAAATAACAAAGGTTAGAAGATTTTAGAAGAAATCTATTTTAAGACTTCAAAACAGAATTCCTCCAAAAGCTTCCCAAAATAAGGATTCTACCTAGGTGATCAAGATGGTCTCAGGTGCAAAGAGATAACCCTGCAATATCAAAAGTCTATAGGGTATAAGCATAACTAGCTTAGTGAGATATTCATTACGTAAAAGTACTCATAACAATGTGTAATGGATTTACCCCTCCATCGATGGTTAGGGAATGGTTTGAACTGGGGCCCCGAACGGCCTCCTTAAAAGTTTGCGTGCATCTTGGGGTTCCAACGAACTATACTACTAGTCCGCGGGCTTTCCATACCCAAAGCGATCAATCTGGCTCGGCTACACCTTAAGGCCGTATTCCCCAAACGTCCTAACCCTCAAGATGTAGCTAGGCGGCTTACCTTTCTAGTCTCATGCTAAGGAATAGTAGAAAATTTTCTAAATGATATTCTAAGTGATATGCATGAGCAATTTATTATATGAGGATTCCAATATGACATTAAATCATTTAAAGCGATCAATCAATAATTGCACACATAGCAATATACGCATAGAAGCAATTATATCAATCACAGATCGGGTTTCGATATACTTATCGTTCATTGATCGCACATAACAATTCACATACATAATTCCCATGATACCGCACATGCATATCAATTTTATCTTTTTCTATTATCTAATGCTCTATTCTACAAGTACATGCGTGAATACATAAACGTAAATGAGACTCACTTGTCCATAGCGTTATTCTAGGAGTCGAAGTAATCCTCGGGGAAGAGAAGATCTTGGTCCTCAACACCTAAACAAAAGAAATACCCGAAGTGAGTATTTCATCCAAAATCTACTCAATTTCTCTAATTCTATCTTATTGAATTTGTCAAAATCGTATGAATGGAAATCCCAACTTAAAATGGCCATAACTTGCTCATTTTAACTCGGAATTTCGCATATTATATGTAAACCCCCAAAAATTTTCATAATTCATAGAAAATAATTCTAAAAGTTTAGAATTTAAATCCCAAAAATCGACTCACGTTAAAACCAAATTCTAAATCAAGACAAGCGCCAGAAACGAAACCCTAAAAATCGAACCAAGTTAAAACTTAATTCCAAATAAAGATAAAAAACGAATTTTCTCAATCTTGAGAAAACGAGAACCCTTGAAACGAAATATAAAGTCCAATTACCGATATAATCAACGTCCGTACGTCGATTAAATAATCTACCCAATTCCTAAAACGCGAATCGAAACGATAGATCTAAGTACCGCTTAACAAAGAGATAATAAAA
The DNA here is from genome assembly GCA_024138025.1 of Combretum micranthum. Classification (NCBI taxonomy): domain Eukaryota; kingdom Viridiplantae; phylum Streptophyta; class Magnoliopsida; order Myrtales; family Combretaceae; genus Combretum; species Combretum micranthum. Next base: position 55,448 of record JAMXBD010002749.1, on the reverse strand, counting down.
TCCTAATTTCTTCAGTAAAATTTTAGAATCACAAAATCCAAATTTTTCACAAAAGTCAAATCGAGTCAACTCATAAACCTAGACTCGGTTAAACGATCCCGAGAACTAAAAACAAATAAAATAATCACGAATAAAATAAGATAAACCACAGACGTCAAGCTAGAAATATAAAACGATCAAAACTAAAAAATTATACGATCTTACGAATAACTCAGTAAAATCGGAAATCAAAACGGAACCCAAAAAGTCAACAAGCCTACAACGAACCCTAGTGTTTAAGATCCGGCAATCCCGCGTTTTAAAACCCTAGAAAACGAAATTAATTTAATGGCCTAGAATAGTTCGTAATAACGTAGGGTAACATAAAAATATCAGATTCGCAAATTTTGAGTGACCTTCGACCCAAACGGGATCGGTTCTCGAAAAGCGTGTCTCGGAGCTCGGAATATTAAAAATATTCCGTTTATACCAATGGACTCGTAAAAATACAAGGATTCCAAAAATATCAGTTTTAGAATTTTTTGATAGTTGAAAATTACAGATATCGCATTATTAAGCGTATTTTTATTACTACCGGTACTTTAATTGTCTAGTCTACTATTCATAGTACTTTTCTACTATTCATTACTATTCACTCTCTCTACTTTATATCTAATCACTCTTACAAATGACACAATTCACACTATTCACATTTTCTTTTCCCATAAAAATCTACTCATACCTTTCTTACAAAATATCACTTCTCTTACAAAAATTAATCATAATTGTACTTTTCTCTCTCCCCCTTCATGTTGCCATCCAATCACTCTCTCTCTTCCCTCTCTTTTTAGTTTCTTTTTCAATTATTTAAATCACTCTTAATTCCTCTCCTCTTTCCTATAAATATCACCTCTCCCCTTCTCATTTCTTCACACCTTTCTCAAGTAGAGAATTTATGCAAAATTCTCTCCAAAACACTCCTCTCCATATTCTTACAAGAACTCTCTTCTTGTAAGAAGAAACTCTCTTCTTCTACCAAAATAAGTTTCTTTTCAAGCCTCATTTCTAACCACTATAAAAAACCTTCAAGAAAGCAATCCTTCTTTTCTTCTTACCCATTTAAGTAATGAAGAACTCATATTTCATTTTTTTCCCATGTCAAGTAACCTTATATGGTTTTGATGTTGTTTCTTAGGTTGAAAAACTAAAGACAACCACATTAAGATCATGTTTGGTTCTTGTTCATGGAATTACCTTCATGCATATTTATACCTTCTCATTTATTACTTGTTTTATATTTTGATCTTGTTATTTATTTACTTTATGAATGCAATTCATTTACTTGCTTTCTTAGTATTTTAAGACTAGTCTTTCTAGTCTTAGACTTGTCCATATCAAGTCAAAACAATCTTTTATTTATTCTCTTTAAATCTTTCGGGACTAGTCCATTCTTAGTCCCGGGACGCCTTGATAAAGCTAAGGCTCCAATACTTGATCGGGATTCCTTGATAAAGCTAAGGTTCCCAATGCTTAATATTTTATTTTCTTGCTCATTAATTATTTTTAGTATTTTCTTATGTTCTTATTATTTTATATGCTCATGATACTTGCATTTGCATAATGTTAATGTCTCAACTAGTCTAAAAATAGAATCTTGTTTTACTAAATAAACTCAAAGCTAAGTTTCCAATTATATGATTTACCACAAAAACATGAAGTTATTATCAACAACCTAGAAATAGAATAATACAAGTTTTCTCAAGTTTTCTTAAATAACAAAGATAGTTTTACCAAGAAAACATAAATAAATATTTTCCTTGTATTTTATGGTAATCTAAGTTTTTAGAAAAATAAATTGTTCATATTGAAAGTTTGAGACTTAAATTCTTTTCTAAAACTAAGGAACAAACTAGTTTTCAAAGTTAATATAAAAATCAACTCATAAGGAACCCACTTAGGAAAAGTAATGATTTTTAAATTCTAAAAGAAAGAACTTGTTTTCAAAAGAAATAAATAAAGTAAGGTTAGCAATAATGGATTTTATCAATAAAGATGATTCTTTTCAAAGAAATGAAAGAACAAGTTTTAGAAACAAAAGCTTATATTTTAGAAATAAATATAAGAAGACAAGATTCATTTTCTAAAAACCATCCTAAATACAAAATTTATAAAAAGGTTTTATCAACTTAATATACTTTTGATGAAATTGGACTTTAATCACTAGAAGGAAATTTAATACAAGACTAAAGGATTAAGGAAAAATTCAACTTGTTTTGGAAGAAGAAATGAAGAAAATAAAATAAGAATATACTCATTTATAACAACCTAGGAAAAATATAAAGTTTCTTTAGATACTTGAAAGAAATTTTCAAAACTAAGGTTTAAATGAATTGTTTTATGAAATAAATTGTTGAGACACTACCATTGGGATTTTGCATATAAAGTGAGCATACCTATATTCAAAGGTGTTTATCAAATATATATTTATATTGTTACAAAAGGATTTTCTTTAAAATGGAGTTGAGTTAGAAAATGGATTTTTGCAAAAGTTTAGAAAATTCGTTTTAAATCTGTACCTGACGTTTTCGGAAACAAATGACCTTATATGACAAAGATAACCTTAGAGATGGATAGATCTTTTCGAATAGGTAGAAAACGGTATATCATATGCGAAATTCCGAGTTAAAATGAACAAGTTATGGCCATTTTAAGTTGGAATTTCTTCTTATACGATTTTACCACGATTTTAAGTAAAGTTTAGAATCTCCAAGAATAGAAATTCATGGAAGACTTATCCCGGGTATTTCTTTTGTCTAGGTGACGAAGGATACGAGAATACCCTACCCGAGGATTTCTACAACTAAGAAGATAGCGAAATGGACGAGTGAGTTATTCCTTCTAATTTCGTTACCTTGCTTATACTTGTAATGTAGTAGCATTAGTATACTAAGAAAAGATAAAAACGAATATATTTGGGGATTTCGGGATTATGCGTATGTATATGATTCTATGTTTATGCGTGAATTGAGAATTAAGAATATCGCAACTTCGATCTGCTTGTTTAAATAATTTTGTTTACTTACTTGTATGATTTTTTATTGTTGCTAAATTGATTGATCGCCCCAATAAACCTTAATAAGGTTGACCTAAGAGCAATAAAACGTTCACGCATAGCATCCATCGAGTCACATCTACTTCGGAAGGCTGCTACTCCTACGCGTAGAGTTGGATTGGCCGTGATCGTGCGGTGCCATGGGCCATGTTCCTTCCTGGAGAATCCAAATCTCTCGGGGAAAGCGACTCTAGGTTCGGAGCCGAGCCAACCGAACGCTATGGGTGAGGACCTGGGGACTAGCAGTAGAAGGTCGATGACCTACAACCCCGATTCCCTAACCTTTGATACGGAGGGGTAAATCCGTTCTATATATGGTTTCCGGATGACTATATATATATTCGCGTAATCATGTGATTGTTGCATTGTATGCATAGCATATGTATGAAAATCTAAATGAACTTGTTTGAAATATGGTGCGAATGAAAAGGAATATCTCACTAAGCTAGTTGTAGCTTATACCCCTTAGATTTGATTGAAACAGGTATATTCGTGGATTAAATTTGAGGATCATGACATTAAGGAAGTCATGGAAGGATGATTAAGGATATGGAATCATACGATGAAGAAAGTTTGTAAGGTTCTTTATATGTGCTAACCTATATGATTAGTGATATACCTTTATTTGAAGATAATAGAAGGATATGCCCTTAAGAATTGAAATGTGATAGCTTATGTTTTATATTAAGTATTCTCTTTGCCTTGTTACTTATTTATTATCAATGTAAATTGTGCTACTCCGATGTGTCCCCTTGGTTGTGATGTACGCCTTGTACATAATATGGAAGCCTTTGCATGACTAAGGTAGTCATTCCTAGGCTTTAGTATTGTGTACGGCGGACTGCCACGTTTAGGGTACCCCTCGGGGCGTGACATTATTTTTTAGATTTCTACCTACTCGAAAATATCTATTTATTTCTAAGGTTATTTTTATCAAAAGAAGTTATTTGGGTCTTGGAATAGTAACGTACAGATTTGATACGAAAATTCCAATTTCAAAACTTAAGTTTCAAACTTTTCTTCATTCAAGAGCTTTTGTATGGTTAAAAAAAAATCCTTTGAATACATATATATAGACTCAAACCATATGCATGAATTTAGTGGTGTTGTCTCAACAATGATCTTGTAAAACAATATGTCTTGAAAGTGAGAAAAGCTAAGACTTGAAAATCTCCTTTTCAGTTTTGTTTGGAAAATTTATTAGTAAGTATTTACTTCTTTTAACTCCATTTCTTAATTTTGAGAATAATTACATTTTCAAAAAGAAATTTTAATCTTTTAAGATTCCCATAACTTTATTTCTAGTGGTTTGGACATAGTTTTTTTCTAAATACTTCATGGTTATATATGTTCTAAAGCTTTTCTAAAGTTAGATCCACTTTAAAAGAATAATATCAATGATCTTATAAGTTATTTTTGATAATTTTGAAAAACTTATCTAGATTTTAATATTTTAGATGTTGGTAGAAAACTTTGATAAATGAGTTTAGGAAAACTTTTGTTAAACAAATAATTAAGTTTAAAGAAACTTTTTTATTTTATTGGTTTGGAAAGAGAGTTTGTGATAACTTTGCTTTATGTATTTCTTGATAAAATCACATATAGTGCTATTACTAAGACTTGAGCTAAACTTATCTAACCTTAGAAAATATTTGTTAAGATAAAACTTTAAGTTTTTAAGGAAAAATTATTCCTTATGTGACAAAATTTTATTTTTAAAAGAGAGTTCTTATTTTATTATTAACTTAAGAAAACTCATTTTCATTATGGTTGAGGCAATATCAATGCTCATGCATGAATGAGAATATGTAACTATGAGAAATGTAATAAAACAACATAATAAGATGAATAAAATAAGAGCATAAAAGTAAAGTCAAGTATTGGGAATCTTAGCTTCGTCAAGGTATCCCGCGACTAAGAATAGACTATTCCCAAAAAGAAAAGAAAAGCAAAGAAAGAAAATTGTTTTGACTTGATATGGACAGGTTTAAGCTAGAAAGACTAGTCTTAATAATTGCATAAAAACAAGTAAAAAAACAAATTGCAAGACATGAAAATAAATAAATAACAAATGAGCTTATATGCTCTAAATAAATATATATACATAATACTTTATATAAGTTAGATTAGAAACAAATATAACAATAATAACAACAACATAATAATAACATAATAGAAGACATGAACAAAAACAAAACATGAACATGTTGTTGCTTCTTTAAGAAACATACACTAAGCTCATGTTAAGTTAAATGAACATGATGAGTATGTGAGGGAAACTTTTACCTAAGGTTATATGTTTGTTGGAGAGGAATAGAATGGTTTATAGTAATATGTGGGAATTGGTTTTATGGAGAAAAGAGAGATCTTGAGAGAGATTTTGAGAGAGGGATTTTATGGAGTGATTTTGGTAGAGTTTTTGTAGGAAATGAATTGTGAAAGAATGAAGGAGGAAGAAGGTATTTATAAAGTTTTGGAGTGGAATTTAGATATAATTAAATAAATTGAAAAAGAAAACAAATTGAGAGTGATGAGAGAGAAGGAGTGGACGGCAAGGGCTTGAAAGAGAGAGAAAAATTGATTAAATTTGTTGTTTTGTAATAAAAAAGTAATATGTAAAGTGTGATGTGATTAAAGTTGTATGGGAAAGATAAATTGTAAGGTATAGGTATGGTAGAGTGTAAGAAAAAGTAGAGATAGATGAATAGTAGAAAAGTACTATGAGTAGTAAACTAGACAATTAAAATACTGGTAGTAAAAAAAATATGCGTAAATGGTCTATATCTGATATTTTTAGTTACCAAAAAATTCTAAAACTGATATCTTTAAAAACCTTATATTTTTATGAATGTATTGGTGTTGTCGGAATATTTTTACTATCCGGTGCGCCAAGACACAGTTTTTGAAAACTGATCGCGATCAGATCCGAAAGACACTAGAAAAATGCGAATATTATATTTTTAAACTTTCCTATATTATTACAAACCATATTCCACAATTATTTCAATTTCGTTTTCTATGGTTTAAGCATACAAGATTGTCAGATCTAGATTCACTACACTAAACATAGAACTAGGTTAACTTTAGGGTTTCGTTTTGACTTCCGGTTTTTAGGGTTTGCTTATATTATCGAAAAATCTAGGGGCTTACAATTATGTACTGGGGATACATTCCAAGGATGAGTCGCATCGATGGATCGTTGAGAGCAGAGTGCTTGGGGACTAGCAGCAAAAGATTGTAAAGACCTTCAATTACCATTCCCTAATCCTTAATACGGAGGGATAAATCCATTCTATATATGATCCTCAAATAACCATATATATTTGTGTAATCATGTGATTGTTGCAAAGCATGCATAGTATATGTGTGAAAATAAATAAATTTGTTTGAAATCATGGGTCAAATAAAAGAGAATATCTCACTAAGCACGTTGTAAGCTTACATCCCTGTAAGCTTTTATTGAAACAGATATGTTTGCAGTCACGTTCAAGAATTAGAATGTTAAGGAAATCATTGACGAATCTTTGAGCTATTATGGAAGAAGTAGAAACAGAGGATGGATTTGCTTTCATGAAATTTCTTTATGAATTACATATGATATTGTAATATAAAATAAATAAATCATAGTGAAGGGTAATATGGTAATATAATGACATTTAAGAGAGTAATTTTGTCATTTAACAAATGAAATTGATTGAACAAGGGTTATTCGAGAAGGAGATGTAGAGCAGCTTTAGGCCAGCTGAAGGCCACTGGTGTTAGACATTTACGCTATCGGTGTTGAAGTTTAAGCCCCCAGCATTAGGCCTGCACATCTTCTGCAACTTCCATCGTTCGTGTTTTTAAGGCTGCCAACTTTTATTTTAAGCCGCCGGCTTATTTACTTGAGCTACCAACCTATCCTACCAGCTTACGACATATAAATCTATATGTAGTTTCCTTGTTTATTTAGCTTCCAAATAATAAACCATAGCCTTCTTCCTTTTCATAGCTCAACCTAATGCAATTCTAGGTAAGATTGTCCTCTCAATCTCTTTTGGTTAAGATTTGGTTAGATCCTGGTTCCTACAGTATATAAATAAATTATAAAGAAGGATAAAGTTGTCATTTGATATAAAATAAGAGGATTTTATGGTTAACTTTAATATATATATATATATATATATATGAATGTTTTGTCACACCTAACCCCATTCCTTCCTTTTCAAAACCTCTCATATGCTTTAGAAAACCCTAAGACATCCTCTCAACCTATAATCTTGCATCAAGGAGGAAGAAGAACCAACAATAGGTAACTGATCTTTCTATATTCCCTTTTGATGGTCTAAAAGTGTTATCTTTCCTAAAATAATCGTTTAGTTGAAGGGAATAAGGTTTTGGGAGAGAAACCCTAAGTTTTGTTGGAGTTTTGTGTTCTGTAATCAAAGAGGATCAAGAATCAAAATCTTAGGTAAGTAAATATTTTATCCTTATGGAGATATAAAATTATTTCTTTTTTTTAAAATTTGTTTAAATTCTGTTGATTGACAATTTTAGGTTTTAGAGGAGTTTTGGAGAAATTTGGGTTTTTGGGGTTTCATTATCTGGTGATCCTAGAACACAGGTGTGTGGATCTAATGTTCTAAATTTTATGTTTTATATTGTGGATTTTAGGGTGAGGGTTTATTTGTGAATATGAACTCAAATTTTGATTCGATATATGTTGATGATCAGGATTCTGGTGAAATTAGGATTTATAATCTTTTTAAGAGGATTTGTTGATATTGGGGTTTTGGAAGCAAATCAGGTACGACCTTACATTATTTGTTGTTTGTGCATGTAGGATTAAAAAAATAAAATTGACTAAATTCTATCCGGATTATAATTGAAAAGTGTGTTGCTTCTGTTTGTCTTTGGTTAGTAAAGACCACACAGAGTGTGATACTAACGAGACACCCTGATGATCCTTATATGTTGTTATCCCTAATGGAGTTGTACTTGGAGATGATTTCGGTAGATAAGGAGTCGTGTCAAGCCTTACGATGGTACGCAGCAATGTGTGAGGAGTACATAACATCAATATATGTATATTAAGTATTTTTATATAAAAGCTTATAAATCGGGGTCATGAGTTACTGTAAACCCTTGAATTTTCGATTCATTTTAAGCTTAATCTTAGAATTAAAAGTCAACCAGAAACCCTAAAAGTCAACAAAAAGCTAGAACAAACCCTGGAATTTAGATCCGGCAATCCTGTATTCTTTAGTCCCATAAAATGAAGTTGAAATAATTAGTGATAATAGTTCATAATAATATAAGGAAACATAAAAATATCAAATTCACGAATTTTAAGTATCCTTTGAACCCAAATGGGATCAGCTCTCGAAAAGCGTGTCCCGGGACTCAGAATAGTAAAAATATTCTAATAAGATCGTTATGATCGAAATAATACAAGGATTTCAAAAATATCAGTTTCGTCATTTTTCGGTAACTAAAAATAGTAGATATTGCATTTATACGTATATTTTCTTTACTACCAGTATATTATTAATCTTGTTTACTATTCATTGTCCTATACTACTATTCATTACTATTCATCTATTTCTACTTTACCTTACAACCTATTCTTACTACATATATACCTATTTTTCTACTTTTTTTCATTTCCAATACATCTTCACATTAACTATACTTCACATCTTTATTACTTTTTATTACAAAATAACAAAATAATTCACTCCCTTTCTCCTCACAATGAGTGGCCGGTGCCCCCTCCATCTTCTTTCATCAAAGTATTTTTTTTAATTTATTTTATTATATCTAATTTCCCTCCATCTTCAACTATAAATACCCTTTTTTCCCTCCACTTCTTTCACACTATCTTTACACATAACAAAACCCTCTCAAATTCATTCCACAACTCTCTCCACAAAATTTTCTCTACCAAAACTCTCTTTCACCAAATACTCTCACAAAATTTCTCTCTATAGACAATCCAATTACCATTTCTCACTAACCACATAACCATACATTCACCACCTTCTTCCTACACCATAAACACTTTAGGTAAAACTCCTATCCTTATTTTATTTACTCATGTCATGTAACTAGCATGACCATTGTGTTGTTTTGAAACTCATATGAGTAGTAAAAACAATAACATGTTCATGTTTTGCTCTTGTACATGAAATTCAAATTTTAGTATGTTACTATAATATTCATATATATATATATATTGAATTATTAATGATATTATTGTTGTTATTTTGCTACCTTCTTATTCATAACTAACTAAATATATTTATGTAATTATATATAATCTTTAGAGCATATAACCTCACTTGTTATTTATTTAATTTCATGCTTTGCAATTTATTCATTTCATGATATTTTAATACTAGTTTTTTAGGTCTTAGACTTGTTCTTATCAAGTCAAAAACAACATTTTCTTTCTTTTCTTTATTCTTTTGGGACTAGTGTAATGCCCTAAACTAAAGCAGTACAATCCACCACGTATTCTCTCTTCAAAGGTATACGCAAAGGCTATAAATATCTAAACCACAATACATATCATCACATAACTCCATAATCACATAAATGATACTCAATATGAAAATCCAAATAATATAACTTTAATAACATCTATATTGGCATAAACCAAGCCAACCGATAAAAATCCTTATAAGAAACATAAAACTAATAACTTATAAAATCTTTTCAATTGGAAACCTAAAGGAAATCTAACAACTCAATACGATCAGTAAAACTTCACTCTAGCCATCTACATATTAGTTGGGTAATCGGGTCCACTATCATCCCCTCCAAGCTTTACGAATACATCAAAACCAGATAAATCATACACTATCTGGTCTTTACCTGTTCTTGAAAAATAAAAAGGAATGAGCACAAAGGCCCACTACATCCAAACAGAAAACACATGCATATGATCATACATCAAACAGTTCACACACAACATAGTATCTAATGCAGCAAGCACCAATTATTATCTTTTCATTAATCTAGCATACAACACAGTTCAAGATAATCTGCGACTAATTCCAAACTTGGAATAACTCAGGCTCCTTAAAAACAAGAAGTATAGGAAAATAAGTAATATAATACATATATGGTGTTGGGAATCTCCCATACACCCGGGTGCCATACTCACACTATTCCTAAACTACCGGAATTATCTCTATGCATGAGTCCACTTAGGACAACCTTACATATAGATCATCAGGTCGCCAGCGTTAGTATTACACTCTGCATGGTCTTTACTAACCTCAGCCACTCACAACCAATGCTCAATTCAATTATAGTAAGATATAAATTAGGTCAAATTTACAAACTAATCCTACAAGCACAAACAAATAAGCATGGTAAGGACGTACCTGTTTCCTCTTAAGAAATCAAAATCCTATTCTCAATTAAACACCTTTTTCCTGTAGAACCAGTAGAATCACCAGATCTCCAATCAACACCACTAAATAATGAAAACATAATTCTTAAGATCACCTGTTCATCATTGCTAATACATTCACAATCATTCTTAACAACAATTATGATTCAAATTCTCCTAATAACTTAAGATATATGAATTATAGTTCCGAGTTGAGTCTTACCTTCTTCAATTGATTGTAGATCTGAAATCCCTCAATTCCTTCACTTAGGGTTTTGCTCCAATTTCCACCAACGATCAATTCCCTTCACCAATCAACAACAAAATCTTAGAAAGAACACATCCTAGAACGAACTAAAGGATTAGGAGAGTTACTTACCCGATTCCTTGATGAAATCCTCCTTGGAGAGTGCCGGCTAGGGTTTGTTTATGTTTAAGAGAGGTTATAAGGGTTAAGGCTGAGTTTAAGATGAATTTATAGAGTTAATTCTTGAAGGAATATAGGCTAGTATGCATAGGAAACAAAGCTGGCGGCTTAAAACTCTCAGGTCGCACAAGATCATCCAAGGCTGCCACTTAGGCCGGCGGCCTAAATGTCAGCGTACGACCAAATTCTCCAATTCGCACAATTTTCCCCCAACGCTCCAAGCTGGTGTTTAGGCCGTCGTACTTTGTATTTAAGCTAGCAGCTTAGAATTATAGGCTAGTGGCCTATATGCCGGCCTACTCTAAAATTCTCCGATCATTCGCGTACAACTTCCCCATATCCAAATTCATCTATTCCAAGACAAATATACCCTTTTAAACAACTATATATTACACTAATACTCCTCACTATGAAATATTTACTTGTATATTACATCTCTCTCTCCCTTAAACAAACTTTCGTCCTTAAACGTTACCTAGGTCATTGAATAGATTGGGATATTTTGCTTGCATTTCCTCCTTAATCTCCCAAGTAGCTTCTCTTTCTGTCTAATTTGTCCATTGTACCTTCACTTATTTGATTACCCATCTCCTCAATATCTTCTCTTTAGTATCAATGATCTTCATGGGTCTCTCAATAGTAGTGAGATTAGGATGCACATCCATAGGTTCTAATTCCGCTATCTGCTCGGGGTTTTTCACATATTTCCTTAATAGTGACACGTGAAACATGTTGTGCACTCCCTCCAACTTAGGTGGTAAATCTAATCTATAAGCCACATCGCTTATCCTCTCTAAAATCTCGTATGGTCCCATGTACCTAGGGTTTAACTCACTTCTTAACTCGAATCTAACAATACCTTTGGTTGGTGAAATTTTAAGCAACACATGCTCTCCAACCTGAAACTCCAAAGGTCTTCTTCTTTTGTCAGCATAGCTTTTCTGACGGCCCTGAGCAGCTTGCAATCTTTGTCGGATTATTTGGACTTTATCGTTGGCTTCCTGTATAAATTTTAGTCCCAAAATCTACCTGTCACCTACTTCATCCCAATGAATTGGTGATCGACAGTTTCTACTATACAAGGCTTCATACAGTGGCATCCTAATTGAAGCTTGATAATTGTTGTTATATACAAACTCCACTAGAGGCAAATTCTCATCCCAGCTACCTTTAAAGTCTAATACACAAGCCCTTAACATGTTTTCAAGAATCTGGATTGTCCTCTCAGACTGTCCATCTGTTTGAGGATGATAGGCAGTACTAAACACAACTTTAGTACCTAAAGCTTGATGTAAGTTCTTCCAAAATCTTCCAACAAATCTAGTATCTCTATCAGACATAATGGTCACTGGGATCCCGTGTAGTCTCATGATCTCTTTGATGTACAATTGTGCTAAACATTCCAATTTATACCTCCTCTTAATAGGTATAAAGTGAGCTACCTTTGTGAACCTATCTACAATCACCCATACTGAGTCATATTTTTCTCTTATTTTGAGTAGGGCTATCGAGCCTGGATTTTTCCACTCATCTGGTTCATTTCTCCTAACCCGATTCACATTAAACCCGAACCCATTTAACATGAATCCTCGACTAGGGTTAAAAGAAATTTTAAAAAAAAAATTTAGAGTCGCCACCCGATATAAATCGGGAAAAAAAATAAAAAGCTAGGATCAATGGGTCGGTTGATCCTAACTTAGCTACTAGTCTGCAAAAATTTGATTTGAAAAATCAACTTTTAAAACCAGATATCATGGATTCGGGGGCTAACCTATTAAAACCAAATTGGTTACCACTTTTGGAATTGTAAATTTATAATCTATCCTTTTCATGCTTAAAAATTCAAATAATATATTATAACAGAAATATTTACAAGTCAAATCATTCATTTATATTTTTTATATGCTTTTCTTCATTTTTATTTTTATTTTTTAGAACATGAATATCAACAAATTATCTTATATTTACAAAATATTTATTCACAATATTAAAAAAAACAAAAACATTTTTTTTTATTTTTTATGTCGCCCCGCAGGTGCCTACGTACTCGCTAATCGAGATCAGACAAAACGTAGTTCTTTTAAAAAAATTTAATTTGTTGGTCAATTTCAATTTTTTGAACTCTTTTCACTTTAAATTCATTAAGTTTTCAAATTTTTATAAAAAATTATTTTTGACGATCCTATGATCTAATCAATTGATTTTTTTTTATGAAAATACAATTTTTCTAAGCTCAAAAATCATTTTTTTGTTAGAAATTTTGTTCTTTGGAAAATCCAATTTTATTATTTTTTTATTATTTTTTAATATTTTTTATATTTTTTTTTTTAAAAAATCATCACATAATTTCACAACATATCCAGAATAATTTAAAATATATTAAAAATATTTTTCATGCATTAAATATGCATTTCAAAGACAATTTGTGTATAAATACACATTAAAAATATTCAAAAAATATCAAAAATATCAAAAAAATAAATTTATATAAAAAATAAATATTTTGATTTTTCTGGATTTTTCTGTATTTTTATGAATTTTTCTGAATTTTTTATGAATTTTTATAAATTTTTTACTATTTTTTATTATTTTCTGAAATTAATTATATAATAAACTATTAATAAAATAATGCGGATTAACCTGGACCGTCGGATGAGGCGGACGAGATCTGGAGCGTCGATCTCGCTGACCGATCTGGATCGTCTGATCTTGTTAACTCGATCTGGGCCGTCTGATCGCTTGATGAAATCTGGGCCGTTTGATCGCTTGATGAAATCTGGGCCGTCTGATCGCTTGATTGAAATCTGGGCCGTCTGATCGCTTGATTGAATATGGGCCGTCTGATCTGCTTGATCAAATCTGAGCCGCTGATCTGCTTAATTGAATATGGGCCGTCTGATCTGCTTGATTGAGTCTGGACCGTCTGATCAGAGTTGACCGTTGACCGATGACCGACGATCGTTCACCGATGACCGACCGGGTTGGATTCGGATCTTCGGGTCGGATCTCGGAGCTCCGGCGGGTGAAGAAGACGACGACGCGACTTTTCGAGGTTGATTCCGGCGGCTCCGGTGGACCTCGGTGGCTGGAAGCTTGTCGGCCCGACTCCAATGGTGGTGGCGCGTCCTCTGGAGGTGGTGGTTCACGCCCAGAACCACCGTGGATGGCGGTTCGAAGTGGTGGTCCCCGGCGGTTCAAATTCGAAAAAAATAAAAAATTTGCAGAGATGATTTTGAATAAATTGATCAAATGAAAGCACACTCGATCACTTTAAACTTGTTCCTAAAGCTCCTTAAACACTCAAATTGAATCAAAAACAATTCGAAACTCTCAAATTTCGAATTTTCTCTTTAAGAACCCTAATTTTCGAAATCTTCAAATTCACTCATTCTGATTGTGTTTTGTTGAAATTGACTTATGCCTTTTGCTCCTAGGACCTCCTATTTATAGGTTGCAAGCTCAATTTTCAGTTTCGAACAGTTTCAAAAATTAATTGATTTTTGCCTCTTTGTTTTTCCACGAATTTAATTCGAAAATCCTTGATTAAATTGTTTGAAACTGATGAATGATTGTTTTGATATTTCATGTCAGATTCATCCAATCAATTTTGTAACTCCTCATTCATGTGCAATTGAATGCTTTATACATTGAATTTTGTAACTTTTGGGTTGTTTTTGCACTAATCTTTCATATTCCATAACCACTTTGCAATTCCATCATCAATTTTGATAATCAATGATGTTTTGTCAGTTAAAAACTGATGCAAAGTAAAGCAAAAGTCACATTTGAGGAAAATGAAAAGACAAAAATGATAAAAAAGGCAAAAATTTGCCTTTACTAGGGTTTGAACTTGTGTCATTAAGCTTGAATGTGTGTTTAGGTCAATGTGTTTAACCAACAGGCCATTTGGCCTGTGCCTTGATCACTTAGCCAACTTCATCAATATTTAAGGCTTTTGGAAAAATGAATTTAATTAAATTTTAAGCCTTAATTAATTGGGCAAAAATTGGGTGTCTACAGCTGCCCCTCTTTGTGGTAAAGTTTGAACAAAACTTTTGCCACAAAGACAAAAAGATAACCAATTTTTGCTTAGCTTCTCCTTTGGACTTTGAGATTCGGTTAGGTCATTTGCCGGACCTATGGGCTTTGGTTTGGTAATTTGCCGAACCAATGGGCTTTGGTCATTTGCCAGACCAATGGGCTTTGGTCATTTGCCGGACCAATGGGCTTTGGTTTGGTCATTTGCCGGACCAATAGGCTTTGGTCATTTGCCGGACCAATGGGCTTTGGTTTGGTCATTTGCCGGACCAATGGGCTTTGGTTTGGTCATTTGCCGGACCAATGGGCTTTGGTCATTTGCCGGACCAATGGGCTTTGGTTTGGTCATTTGCCGGACCAATAGGCTTTGGTCATTTGCCGGACCAATGGGCTTTGGTTTTGGCCATTTGCCGGACCAATGGGCTTTGGTTTGGTCATTTGCCGGACCAATGGGCTTTGGTTTGGTCATTTGCCGGACCAATGGGCTTTGGTTTGGTCATTTGCCGGACCAATGGGCTTTGGTCATTTGCCGGACCAATGGGCTTTGGTTTGGTCATTTGCCGGACCAATGGGCTTTGGTCATTTGCCGGACCAATGGGCTTTGGTTTTGGTCATTTGCCGGACCAATGGGCTTTGGTCATTTGCCGGACCAATGGGCTTTGGTTTTAAAACTTGGATGGGCTTCAAGTTTTTCTTTTTTTGGAAAACTTGGTTTGAAAACTTGGATGGGCTTCAAGCATTTTTTTTCTTTGAAAACTTGGTTTGAAAACTTGATGGGCTTCAAGTTTTTCTTTTTTGGAAAACTTGGTTTAACGTACCCTATGAACTGGCGTTTGGTTTTAACATTAGTGCGCTTCTTGAGCTGACACTCGACTTGTTAAGGTGCTCCTTGAGCTGGCCTAAAACTTACAACTTACAAGGCAGCACAACATTCCTTGAGTTAGCGATTCTCAATTT
This sequence comes from Combretum micranthum, assembly GCA_024138025.1. Taxonomy (NCBI): domain Eukaryota; kingdom Viridiplantae; phylum Streptophyta; class Magnoliopsida; order Myrtales; family Combretaceae; genus Combretum; species Combretum micranthum. Next base: position 39,557 of record JAMXBD010002749.1, on the reverse strand, counting down.
GAGGAATAGGATGAAGCTCATACGATCCTAAAGATTAAAAAAAAGACAACGCTCCCTTGAGCAGACTATCCTGATGCTGAAGAAATAGGATGATGCTCCTTTGGGCATATAATCCTAAAGATTGAAAGGTAGGATGACGCTCCTTTGAGCGGGTGACCCTAATACTTAGGATGACGCTTTTTTTTTTTTTTTTGAGCAATCGATCCTAAAACTTAAACAAATAGGATGACGCTCATTTGAGCAGGTGATCCTAAAACTTAAACTTGAAAATCAAGTTTTGAAAACCGTAGCCTGAAATATTTTTTTTTTTTTGCTAATTTTTTAATGTGGGAAATTCTTCCCCTTTTTCATTGAAAATTTTTAAGAAAACCTTTGAGAATCTTTTTCTTTTAAAAACCAAAACCTTTTTTTTTAATTCTTTTATTTTAAAAATTTAAACCAAAGGTAATTTTTTTTACTTTTAATGAAAAAAACTTATTTTCTCCTTTTTTATTACTTTTCAGATATTTGGAAAAAACTTTTTTTTTTTTATTTTTTTTTGGAAGAAATTCCTTCTTTTCTTGAACCTTTTCAAGGTAAAAAGTTTCTTTTTTTTTTTTTGAATTCCAACTTTTTTTTTAAAGTTACCAACAGGTAAAAATAATCATAAATAGGGTTTGCCCCATTGATCACTCATTTTTTTTTCAGCCTAAGGCTTCACTATTAACCACCTAAGGTCTTTTATTGAAAAATTTTAATCATTGGGGGCAAAGTTTTTCTTTTAGGACATTAATTTGAAAATTGGGGCATTGTTTCCAACTTTGGGGCAATTAATTCCTAACCCTGAGGCAGACTTCTTTCAAATTGGGGCAAATGATTTCATGCCCCTGGGATGATTCTTACACCAAGGTTGGTTATCTTATTTTAAGTTACCTAATCAAAGAGGACTTCCTTACACTCTCTTAGGCTTATTTTCACACATTTGACTCGGATTCCAAAAATTATGGTCCGGCTTGCAAGTGACACACTTTGGTCAATCTATTAGGTCTTTTTTGGACTGTAATGTGGGTTTTGGTTGTTGGCTTTAATCAAAAAGAGATATTTCATAAAGGCTTTTTTTTTTTTTTTGAAAATTTTTCAACACATCCCGGGTTTACAAGTCAAGAACCCTTAAGGAAAACTTGAATATGCACTTATTCCTAGTTTCAAGAGCATTAATAAATCAACTCCTTTGATCCAAAGAGTCTCTAAAGGATGGAATTGTGTATGGGCCCATAATATAGATTTTGGACCTTGTGTTTTTATGGGCTTTGAACTTTCAGCATGTGCCCCCAGTGTTTGGGTATGATCACCTTGTGTGATTGTCTTCCATCAGGGTGGAATTGTGGGTGGGTCCATAATATGATTTTGGACCTTGTGTTTTGATGGGCTTTGAACTTTGAGCATGTGCTTGTGTGATTGTCTTCCATCAGGGTGGAATTGTGGGTGGGTCCATGATATAAATTTTGGACCTTGTGTTTTGATGGGCTTTGAACTTTGAGCATGTGCTTGTAATTTCTTGGTTTAATCACCTTGCTTGGCTATTCTTCATTTTTTTTTTTTTTTTTTCTTTTTACTTTATTCATGTATCCCTTTTTTCTTCTTCTTTTGCAAGGTGATTTGTATTTTTTCCATTGGATAGCTTATAGCTCAAAGTATATGGATTGTGTATGGTTTGGGATAGAAACTCTTCTTCCTTTCAAAGGAAATGATTTATTTATGTCAATTGACTACTCTTGAATTGATGCAACTAGGCAAGTGCATATAAATTAATCCTTTTTCTCCTTGATAATGACCCTGACCTCCAAATTGCCCCGTTGTGGGGTACCCTAATGTAGGGTGGTTCTTGACAGGGCTTAATTTTAAAAAATTCTTCCTTAATAGGCTCAAATGGGTTAACAAAGGATAATGTGTTTAGGACTTTGAAATGAATGCCTAATGTCACTTTGACCTATGTATCAAATTCAAACTAGACCTCCTTTAAGGAATGAGTCCATTTTATCTCTCACAATTCACTCCACTCTTAGTGTGTAGGGTATGTTTGGGATTAAGTTTGCCTCTTTTCATTCTAGGCCACTATTTAATAGAATTTTTGGGTTTTCAATCATCCATTTTTTATTGCCTCAGGATATATAACTAAATGCCCCATTTGGATTTATCAAATGCCCCTAATCGGTAAAGTCCTTTTGGTTGCCCCTAGTTTTGATTTCATTTGCCTTTAGCTTAAAATGAATGATCATTGGGTAACAATTTTGAAACATTCTTTTTCTGTTGGCAATTTTCCTTCTTTTCTAATTTTTTTTTTTTTATTTTTTGAAAATAACCTTTATTCTCTTTCTCATTTGTTGGAAAACAATTTTCATTTTTTTTCTTAAAAAAAAATTGTTGGAGAACAAGTTTGAAAAACTTTTATTCTCTTTTTTTTTTTTTTGTTAGACAACAACTTTTTGTTCTCACTTTTTATTTTAAAAAATCTTCAAAAAAAAGAAATTGTTGATGGATATTTACAAAAAAGAATGTTTGAAAATGATTATTTATCCTAAAGTGGAAAAAGGATATTTACAAAAATAATTCATTTTTTTCTTTTTTCTTTAAGGCAAAAATTATTTTACAAGAATAGTGGAACAAAAAACCCCCCTTTTTCTTTTAGAAGGAAATTCAAATGGGGGTTGATTTTTACAGGGATGATTATCCTGAAGACAAGGGAGAGGAATACATATGACAAAGGTAATTTTGATTGGAGAGGACCTATAACTATAGGTGGACAAAATTTACTCTATGAGTATTTACAAGTCTACTGTACACATTTTTATTTTATTTTATTTTTTTCTTAAAAAAAATGAAAGACAAAGATGCAAGCATACAGATGCAATTGGGGATAATGACCTTGAAAATTTGATGAAAAAATTTTGCTGGAGTTGATGAAAAATTATTTTTTTTTGAAAAAAAAAAAAATAACTCCATTTTTTAAAAAAATTTTGGTCACTATCCATATAAATGGAGATAAGGACCCTGAAAGTTTTGGTGAAAAAGTTTTGTTGGAATTGATGAAAAATCATTTTTTTGAAAATCTTCTTTTTTTTAAAAAAAAAACAAAATTAATTAAGACTCCATTTGAGAAAAAAAAATTAGTCACTATCCATGCCAATGGGGATAATGACAAAAAAACTTTACTTGAAGTGGTATTATTTTTTTTAAAAAATAAAGGTTTAAAAACCATTTCAATCTAAAATTTTATTTACTAAAAAAAATGTTTGATTTTTGAAAACTTCCTTTTTAGGAAAGAAACAACTCCACATTTAAAAAAAATTTGGTGGACTTTTTTGAAATTTTTTATTTTTGAAAAAACATTTTTTGGAAGAAAAACAACTCCATTTTTTTGAAAAGTTTGGTCAAAATCCCATGTTAATGAATGCATGATTTGGTGAGGTTCTATAGGTTCCCCGATTTAGTGGTACTAAACCGGAGTGGGAGGACATTTCTTGATCTAGAGGGTGGAAAGCCACAGCCCCCGGACCTTACTTCGTCCTCCTCGCTTAGGCTCTTAAGACGGCCCTGGTACGACCGTATCTAGCACACAATCATGCTAATGCAAATGCAAACGCAAATAAATAAATAAACAATCAAGCTTTTGCCTTCTATTTTACATACCTGCAAGGTTAGTATATATTTACAAAACAATTATTCAATATAATATACAAAGAATTATATATTCACAAAAATTGAGCAAGGATAAATTTAAAATTTAAAATTCCTAAGTGGCTAGCCCTCTCTTTTTTAAAAAAAAATTTAGGCGTCCCCAGTGGAGTCGCCAAGCTGTCGAGCCTGGATTTTTTCCACTATCTGGTTCATTTCTCCTAACCCGATTCACATTAAACCCGAACCCATTTAACATGAATCCTCGACTAGGGGTTAAAAGAAATTTTAAAAAATTTTAGAGTCGCCACCCGATATAAATCGGGAAAAAAATAAAAAGCTAGGATCAATGGGTCGGTTGATCCTAACTTAGCTACTAGTCTGCGAAAATTTGATTTAAAAAATCAACTTTTAAAACCAGATATCATGGATTCGGGGGCTAACCTATTAAAACCAAATGGTTACCACTTTTGGAATTTTAAATTTATAATCTATCCTTTTCATGCTCAAAAAATTCAAATAATATATTATAACAAATATTTACAAGTCAAATCATTCATTTTATTTTTTATATGCTTTTCTTCATTTTTATTTTTATTTTTTAGAACATGAATATCAACAATATCTTATATTTACAAAATATTTATTCACAATATTAAAAAAAAACATTTTTTTTATTTTTTATGTCGCCCCGCAGGTGCCTACGTACTCGCTAATCGAGATCAGACAAAACGTAGTTCTTTTAAAAAATTAATTTGTTGATCAATTTTAATTTTTTGAACTCTTTTCACTTTAAATTCATTAAATTTTCAATTTTTATAAAAATTTTTTGATGATCCTATGATCTAATCAATTGATTTTTTTTTTATGAAAATACAATTTTTCTAAGTCCAAAAATCATTTTTTTTTAGAAATTTTGTTCTTTGGAAAATCCAATTTTATTATTTTTTTATTATTTTTTTTATATTTTTTTTAAAAAAAATCATCACATAAATTCACAATATATCCAGAATAATTTAAAATATTTAAAAATATTTTTCATGCATTAAATATGCATTTCTAAAGCAATTTGTATAAATACACATTAAAAATATTCAAAAATATAAAAATATCAAAAAAATAAATTTATATAAAAAATAAATATTTTGATTTTCTGGATTTTTCTGTATTTTTCTGAATTTTTTTGAATTTTTATAATTTTTTACTATTTTTTGCTATTTTTTATTATTTTCTGAAATTAATTATATATTAATAAATAATGCGGATTAACCTGGACCGTCGGATGAAGCGGACGAGATCTGGAGCGTCGATCTCGCTGACCGATCTGGATCGTCTGATCTTGTTGACTCGATCTGGCCGTCTGATCGCTTGATGAAATCTGGGCCGTCTGATCGCTTGATGAAATCTGGGCCGTCTGATCGCTTGATGAAATCTGGGCCATCTGATCGCTTGATTGAATCTGGGCCGTCTGATCTGCTTGATCAAATCTGAGCCGCTGATCTGCTTAATTGAATATGGGCCGTCTGATCTGCTTGATTGAGTCTGGACCGTCTGATCAGAGTTGACCGTTGACCGATGACCGACGACCGTTGACCGATGACCAACAGGGTTGGATTCGGATCTTCGGGTCGGATCTCGGAGCTCCGGCGGGTGAAGAAGACGACGACGCGACTTTTCGAGGCGGATTCCGGCGGCTCCGGTGGACCTCGGTGGCTGGAAGCTTGTTGGCCCGACTCCAATGGTGGTGGCGCGTCCTCTGGAGGTGGTGGTTCACGCCCAGAACCACCGTGGACGGCGGTTCGAAGTGGTGGTCCCCGGCGGTTCAAATCCGAAAAAAATAAAAAAATTTGCAGAGATGATTTTGAACAAATTGATCAAATGAAAGCACACTCGATCACTTTAAACTTGTTCCTAAAGCTCCTTAAACACTCAAATTGAATCAAAAACAATTCGAAACTCTCAAATTTCGAATTTTCTCTTTAAGAACCCTAATTTTCGAAATCTTCAAATTCACTCATTCTGATTGTGTTTTGTTGAAATTGACTTATGCCTTTTGCTCCTAGGACCTCCTATTTATAGGTTGCAAGCTCAATTTTCAGTTTCGAACAGTTTCAAAAATTAATTGATTTTTGCCTCTTTGTTTTTCCACGAATTTAATTCGAAAATCCTTGATTAAATTGTTTGAAACTGATGAATTGATGATTGTTTTGATATTTCATGTCAGATTCATCCAATCAATTTTGTAACTCCTCATTCATGTGCAATTGAATGCTTTATACATTGAATTTTGTAACTTTTGGGTTGTTTTTGCACTAATCTTTCATATTCCATAACCACTTTGCAATTCCATCATCAATTTTGATAATCAATGATGTTTTGTCAGTTAAAAACTGATGCAAAGTAAAGCAAAAGTCACATTTGAGGAAAATGAAAAGACAAAAATGATAAAAAAGGCAAAAATTTGCCTTTGCTAGGGTTTGAACTTGTGTCATTGAGCTTGAATGTGTGTTTAGGTCAATGTGTTTAACCAACAGGCCATTTGGCCTGTGCCTTGATCACTTAGCCAACTTCATCAATATTTAAGGCTTTTGGAAAAATGAATTTAATTAAATTTTAAGCCTTAATTAATTGGGCAAAAATTGGGTGTCTACAAGGGCTATAACGAAATCCATGGTAATGTGGTCCCACTTCCATTAGGGTACTGGCATGGGCTTTAACTCATCTGCTGGTCTCTTGTGCTCAATATTAATCATCTGATAGGTGTGGCACTTAGACAAATACTCAACGATTTCCTTCTTCATATTATTCCACCAATATAACTTCTTCAGGTCATGGTATATCTTGTTTCCTCCTGGATGGATGGAATAATTAGAATAATGTGCTTCTCTTAATAACTCCTTCTTCAATTCTCCTTATCTGGCACACATAGTCTTCCTTTGTATCGCATCACACCGTCTTCATCAATGTAGAACTCAAGTGCTCTACCAATCTCTATTCTCCTCTTTATCTCCAAGATGCTTTGATCATCTATCTAGGCTATTTTGATCTTTTCAATCAAAGTAGGTTGAATCTATAGGTTCGTCAATCTTTCACCTACTCATCTAGTCACTATTTCCAATTCAAGTTTCCTCATGTCATCAATTATGTACCGTTCTGATGTTACCAAGGCTGCTAAATTTTCATTTCGCTTTCTGCTTAAGGCATCTGCTATAACATTTGCCTTCCCTGGATGGAACTGTATGTCTACATCATAGTCTTTTATGAGTTCCAACCATCTCCTCTGTCTCATATTTAGCTCTCTTTGGGTAAAGATGTACTTAAGACTTTTATGATTTGTGTACACTTTACATTTCTCTCCATATAGGTAGTGTCTCTAAAGCTTCAATGCATGAACCATTACTGCTAGTTCCAGGTCATGCGTTGGGTAGTTCCTCTCATATGGCTTCAACTGTCTGGAAGTATATGCTATCACCCTACCTCCCTGCATCAACACACAACCTAACCCTTGTATTGAAGCATCGCTATATATAGTATAATCCTCACCAGTCATAGGTAAAGCTAACACTGGGGTTGACATTAACTTCTCCTTCAATCGTTGGAAGCTGCTCTCACATTCATCACTCCATACATACTTCACCCCTTTCCGTGTCAACCTGGTTAATGGACTGGCTATCTTGGAAAAGTCTTCTACAAATCTTCTATAATAACCTACCATTCCTAGAAAACTTCTGATCTCAGATATGCTTTTAGGTCTTGGCCATTCAACCACTGCCTTCACTTTGTCAGGATCCATAGAAATTCCATTCCCATCTACAATGTGTCCAAAGAAAGACACTTGTTTTAAGTAGAATTCACACTTGGTGAATTTAGCATAAAGCTTCTCATCTTGCAGTCTGGTCACAACTTGTCTCAAATGCACTTCATGTTCCTCCTTTGACTTAGAATACACTAGCACATTGTCAATAAACACTACCACAAAAGGTCCAAGTAGTCTCTAAAGACTCTGTTCATGAGATATATAAATACTACCGGTGCATTGGTCAGACCAAAAGGCATAACGACGAATTCGTAATGCCCATACCGGGTCCTAAAGCTGTCTTCTAAATATCCTCTGCTCTGACCCGTAGTTGATGATATCCAGACCTAAGATCAATCTTAGAAAATATTCTTGCTCCTACTAGCTGATCAAATAAGTCATCTATTCTAGGTAATGGGTACTTATTCTTGATTGATACCTGGTCCAACTCCCAATAATCTATACATAATCTCATGCTCCCATCCTTCTTTTTCACAAATAATACTGGAGCTCCCCATGGCGATACACTAGGTCTGATAAACTTCTTTTGCTGCAATTCTTCCAACTGTACTTTTAATTCACCAAGTTCTGTAGGAGCCATTCTATAAGGTGTCTTAGAAATAGGTAAGGTACCTAGCTTCAAATCTATACAGAACTCTAATTCCCTCACTGGTGGTAACCTCGGTAAGTCTTCTGGAAACATGTCAGGGTATTCACACACAACCGCTATTTGTGTAACATATGTCCTTCGTTCCTTTTCTACAGTCACAGCTGTTAAAGATGACTTTCCCACAACTCATAGGTAGGCAGAGTTGAGGTCTTTGTACATCAAGTTTATACTCAAATTGATCTCCATTAGGCAAACTAAACTTCACAGCTAAATTATAACATTCTATCACGACATGATGTTTCACTAACCAACCTAATCCTAATATTACATCAAAACCTACCATATGCATGACTATAAGATCTGCAGGTAGATGTCTACCCATCATCTCAATATCCACATTTCTACATATCTTATTCAACATAGCCCCGCTCCCCATAGGCGTATTCACAAACAAGCATACAAGCTAAATTTAACATGCACACCACATATAGCAGCAAAAGTTTCAGATATACTAGAAAAACTTGCACCAGTATCGAAGAGAACATAGGCACTATGCAGCAGTATACGAAGCATACCTGCTATAGTGTTCACACTGGAGGTGTCTCGATGCTGAAGGGCATATACCTTGGTTGGTGTCCTTTGTCCTAGTCCACTTTGAGTTCGACCCATCTGTGCTGCTAAACCTAGAAGCCTTCCTGGCTCCTTGCAATCAATGGCTTTATGCCCTCTCTGCCCGCACTTAAAGCAATAGACTTGGGGAATGCTTCTCTCTATGCAAAATTTGTGGCTATGTCCCACCTTGCCACATGTAAAGCACACGTTCTCAAGCCACTTGCACTCCCTAATGTCGCGAGGTCTAAGGCATCTGATGCACTTCTTTTCTACACCCTGAATTATTGGCCTGTTCTGCTGTGTAACTAGTCTCTTCCCCCTATCTTCATAAAGAACATTAGCAACTGGTTGCTTCCTATAATAGATCTAGCTCTTCTAAGTTTCACGCCCCTTAATTTTGTTTAACCCCTACTCCAACGTCTTGGCTTTGTTAACCACAGCAGAGTAGTTATTCATGTTCATCAAATTGACTTGATATTGAATTTCAGGCTCTAGACTAGTGATAAATCTACTCACTTTGGCCTCTTCACTTTCATTTAGGGGGTTTGGTAGAAACCTCATCAATCAGTGTAGCTCAACTTCATACTCCTCTAGAGCCATCTTACCCTGTTGCAATGTATAATACTCCTGAAGCATCTTCTACTTAACGCTATTGGGAAAGAACTCCCTATAGAAAGCCTGTTTAAACATCTCCAACGTGATTGCTCCTACCATATGACGCTTAGTGCTCATCTACTAGTTGTTTGCTTTCCCTATTAGCAAATAGGAGGCATATTTTACCTTTTTATTATCTAGTATGTCCAATGCAGCAAATGCCTTTTCCACCTCCCTTATCCACAACTAAGCCTCTAAAGGCTTCCCAGGCTGGGGCTCAAATTTGTAAACTAGGTTTACAAACTTGTTGAGACTGAGCACATCAGCATATCTTGCTCCATGGACTCCATTTCCACCATTGTCATTGTTCCTTTGAGCCTCCTATGTCCAAGCCTCTGCATTGGCCTGCACCACTTACATATCCTGCCTCATAGTTTGCTATTGCTAGGTAACTACTCCTAACAAAGCATTCTCTGCCTGCATCAACAGGTACTTACCTTCCTGCAGCTTCATTAGGCACCTGTTGTCCTATAGGTAGAGATGGGAGTAGGGGCATGTCACCAGGTATTTGGTTCAAGGGTAGCTGGCTTGCAAGTGCTTGTTCTTGTTGGTGATTGTAAGCCCTTGAAAATTTCAGTAAATAATTCTAAGGATGAACTTTGAAAATAAAACCCTGAAAGTCACTCCGAATTAAAACTGAACTTCGATAAGACCCGAATTCCGAACGAATCCGGAAACTTCTGAATTATGAGAAAAATGAGGAACCTGAGAAATAAAACAGCAACTAAATATACCTCATTCTAAAACTTCTCCGTACGACAAAATTTTATATTTAACTCCAACTTATAAAATTCGGGTAAATAGAGCCCTAAAACAAATTGTTAAGAAATAGATAGTAATTAACCTTTGGGAATAAAACTCCATCCAAAGAATTCCGAGAACGTTGTGAGATATTAAATACTTATGAAAATCGACCTTAAAATAAATCTCACCAATCAGATATGTCATATAGGTATAAAACTATCAGTTTCCAAATTGGAAAAGGTGAAGACCAAAAAGTCAACCAGGAGACCTAAGTTCCTAAATCTCCCAAGAAACTCCGTAGTCTAGATCCGGCAATTCCGTGTTCCTAAATCAAGGAGTCGGAATAAGAGGAAAGGGTGTAATCGGTTCGCATTAGGCCTAGGATGCATTAAAAGGATGAGATCGACGAGTTTTTGACCTATTCCAATCCGGGCAGGTGCTGACTTCGAAAAGCGCGCCCTGGGATTCGAAATGTTAAAAATATGTTATTAATACCGTTAGACTCATATTTCTATAAGGATCTCTAAATTATTAGTTTTACAGATTTTCAAATAGCTAGAATTACCCGATTTTGCAAATTTACTTGTATTTCATTACTACCGGTAATTAATGAGTCTTCTAGTACGATTTAATATTATTAGTTACCTAATTTATTATTTTTATTATTATTATTCTTATAATGTATACCCTAGTTCTCCTGGTGATCGGATAGTGATCGGGCAAAGTTCGAAAACCGAAGAACGAAACCCTATATCGGTCTGGTTCAAGTTTAGTGAGAGGAGCTTAGAAACCCTAGATCCGGCTTTCCTTCGGTTTCATAACAAAAGAATTTTTATAAAGTTAATGAATATGAATTATTGTTCTAAAGTATATTTTAAACCTTTGAAAGTTTCAAATTCGGGAATTTTTCAATTCCGGGCCTTCCCGAGCTCAATTACGGAAAAGCGTGCCCCTGGACCACGAACTCAGAAAAATGTTTCGGAATATTCATTAGAATCGTAATTTTATAAGGATTTCAAAAAAATCAATTTTATAATTTTCTGGGCTATAAAAATTACAGTTAGAGCCTTTTTCTGTGTTTTCGTTACATCCGGTAAAGTAGATGTCTTGTCTACTATTCACAAGTACAACCTACACTACACACTACCCATACCCTATTCTTACATCCTTATAACTACTCATTACAATTTTCTTTCCCAAGAATTTTTGTTTCCTATTTAATTATTACATTTTAATTACATAAATTACAAATTTTCAAATTTCAACACACACACACACACTCTCCCTTCCCCCTATGGCCGGTGCCCCATTCCCCTATCCCCCTCTCATTTATTTTGTTTTTTTTTCTTTTATTTTTATTCAATTACAAACCCTAATCTATTCATATATAAACACCTTTTTCTCTCTCTCTCCTCATTTTTCACTTGTTCCAAATTTTACCAAAGTAAAAACCTCTCTTCTCTCCCTATTACCTTGCCGTGAGCGTGCCTCGTACCCAACCCCCCCCCCCCCCCCCCCCCCCCCCCTCCCCTCCTCTTCCATGCTCTCACACACAACTCATTTCCACTTCATTTCTACCTCTAATCTCTATTGGTATGTTGATTTCAAGCTTCATTCTTACCAAAAATTTGTAATGGCAAAGCTATTCATGTGTTTTTCACATTTAATCCCAATGAGCATATGCTAGGGACATGAAAACATTTGTACAAGAATATCAAGCCATCACAAGAAGTGGATCTAGTGTTTAGAAGGGTTTTTGTTGAGATATTATCTTGTTCATGCATGTAAAGTAGAGATCTTGTATATATATTGATGTTCATGCCATGAAACTTATGATTCATGCATTATGTTTAGTAGATCTAGTGTTTAGACATTTATATCTTCATCTACATTCATGTCCATATGGTTATTTTGATTTTCATGCATTGATGATCATAAAAATGTAGCCTTCCTTATGTATAGATATGTTAGATAGTAGATCTTCATGTATAGAAGGCAAGAAAATTGAAAAAGAAAAGGTTTTGTTAGAAATGATTTGTTGGAAATTCGGATGAATTTAGAACCCTACCTTAAAGACCACCAAAACCACTTTAAAACTCATATTTTTCATAAAAATTGGAAGGTATATGTAATAGATGCCCTTAAGGAATGATTTTCATAAGTTTAGATGAGTTTAGGCATGAGAAATGTAAAACAAGTAGTGGAGTTAGAATGAAAAATATTGATATATGGATTAATATTAAAATTCGTAATTTAGGATAGAGCCTACATAAACATCTAGTATTCAAGCTTGAAGTGAATATTTTATGAGTCAAATGGAGTCCTTAGACAATAGATATAATGAAGCTTCAATTTTTGATGCATTAAACAAGTTTTCTCATAAAGAAAATGCAAGAAAAGGAAATTTCCAAAAATTCGGATTTTTGTGAAAAGCTTGTTTGAAAACACATTTACAAGGTGAGAAATGTGAATTTTTATGCATGAATGGAGGTCTTGGATAGTATGGATAATAAAGACTTGTTTTTGGTTAGATAACAAGTAAATTCTAGGAATATAATCCTAAAATACTAGGAGATGCAAAGATTGGAAAGAATGGATTTTAGGAAATGGCTAATGTGAAGTCTTGTGATAATTGGGAGTTCTTAAAAGTTCATTATCAAAAATCACTAAGATCATGCATAGATTGAACTCGTTACATGCCATTCATATTAGGAATCCATTCATATTTCATCTATACATGAATCATCAACTAGATATATTTTACTAAATGCAAAACAAATTTTTCGGAACCGGAAACGTTACAGAACAGATCTGATCCCTCTTTTCCGCGACCTTAATATTTTCAAAACATGAAAATAATACTAGAAATAGATAAATCTTTCGAAGTAGAGAGAAATCGATATAAAATTTTGCGGAATTCCGATTTAAAATGACTAAGTTATGGCCGTTTTAAGTTGGAACCTCTGCAAGTAGCGAGGATCACGACTTTGATTAGTTTAGATGCATAGCTTGAATTAGTTGAGTGATGAAAGTCTTATTAGGCCATTCTTATTTGGTAGGTGATCCCGAGTATGACGACACCCCATCACCTGACTACCGTTATTGAGAGACCGGCGTACCATGGCCGAGTGAGTACTACTTCCACTCTCAATTATTGCTTGTGTTTGTAATGATAGTGGCATTAGTTGTTTAGGCAAAGATAAAAGATGATTATGCATGATGGGGTATATGGGAATTATATACTTGTCTGCTGTTGATGTGTGAAATGGAACTTAAGAAATATCGAAACCGGGTGTTAAGCTATTGATTGATTAGCTAGCATTTTATATTGATTGTTTGCGAACAATTGTTGGTCACCTAAAAGAATTGAATTAATATATATCTGACATCAATTATAATTGAATTCATTCATATCACGATGGGGATGGAGCATTGGCATTGATTGGTTTTTCGTGATCCATAAAATGAATATGTTGGTTAATCGTGATCCATAAAATGAATATGTTGGTTAATCGTGATCCATAAAACGAATTATTATTCAGTTGACCGTGAGCTTAAACGGCGTCGTACCGCAGGATTCGTTAATCTGCTAACCCGGGATGGAGGGCGTAAGTCCATCCACATATGATTTCCGGCTGGTCATATGTTTGTTGAACTCACTCGCTTGATGCATTCCACTTGGTTGATTAATTACTTGCTTGAATGTTTTGTATTAATTGTGATTCAGAAGTTTTCACTCACTAAGCTAGTATAGCTTATACCCCAATAGTTTCCTATTGCAGTATGAATACCTTTGGTTATCTTCGAAGACCCGTGGACATCAGGAACGGCTCTTAGTGGTTGAGGAGCTTTTGTTAAGGCTGGGACCTAAAAGTAGAAATGGACTTCTAATCATGTTTCCCGGAACCAGTGTCTGAAGGATAATACAAGGAATTATGTGAGCTCGAGAATTCTTAGCATTGTTACCAGGGGTATACCCCCTAGTTCATGTAATAGAATAATTCTCTGTAAGATGGTCATGATTTACATTCATGCTGCTATGTATATCTCATTAAGCTACTACGAAGCAAAGTATGGTCTATGTATGTTGAGAGTGAGCCTTACACTCGATGTTCAAAGTCATGGGGAGACTAAGGTTGTCTTACTTGAGTTTAAATGTTGAGTGTAGCGGACTGTCACGTGTAGGGCACACTTTGGGGCGTGACAGTTTAAGTTGGTATCAGTGCATGGTTAAGAATCCATAATCATGATTTTAACCGATAGACTTGAGAGGAATAAAGCAAGATGAGAATAAAAATAAAGCCTTGATAAAAATAGCGTGGGAAGAATGGGTTTTACAAATCTGATTCTTCTTCTTTTGTGTATAGCTTACTCATGGTGAAGCCCATCGAGCGCAAGGCAAGTGCGTAAGTAACCTAATGAAACCTTGGTTGAATACCGTTTGAGAATTAAGGTCTTGTGCGAAGACTTTGCTTTAGCTGTTCATCCGAGGTCAATTCGAGAGATGTTTAATTTGTGGAAAAGAGGGTTAATGAACATTGAATGGCATAAAGTGGTGACCAATATTGAGTATTGCCCTATAAGGAAGAAATGTTGGTCGAAGCTCGAAGTGATCTATGCAATGGAAAGGATTGCTGTTCATAAGTTAGGAGAACCCATGTTACAGGAAGCTACCTTTGTGTTGAGAAACGAAGGGGGACTGACTTTTCCCGATTTCCAAACTTGGAACCCAATTGGACTTGTTTACTTATGCCCATGACCTGTTGAGAGATCTCACTAACTGCTTCGGGAATTCTTAAAGTCACTTCTTCTGGTAGGGAGTGTATGGGGAAGTGATACCCCCACCCACTGACATGGCTCAGCCACCTCCACTAAGTGAAATTGGCTACCAAGCCCACGAAGGAGAAGTAGATGAGACGGAGGGTAAGGGAGTTACCCATCCTGAAGAAATTGAGGGTGAAGAAGGGCAAGGATTATGGTATAAAGACTGGAATTGATCGCCTAGAGAAGGGGGTGAGACCTATGATTGACCTACAAGTCCAAGCTGAATTTTGTAGTTGCGACCTTGAAAGATAGGTCATAGTAGTTTGATGTTTCAGACGTTATCCTTGTTTGTTGCTTGTTATGGTGTTTGCATTAGTATGACCTGATCTCGATTTCCATGTAGGGGCCTTTGTACCCCCGTTCATGTTTTAATGAAAAGCTATATTATGTTTTATGAAGTTAAGATTTCCTTATTCACGTTCCTTGAAATTATATTTTCCTTTATGATTACTCGCTTGTATAAGAACTTCCGACAATTCCAAAATCTGATGGAAAAAGCTAAATAATATTATCAGAAGATTATTTGATTGAGTTATTTAAAGGAAATACAATCACAGTAGAGAAAGAAGATGCTAAAAACAAACCACGGCAAACGAACCCCAAAAAAAGAATTAAAAAAATAAAAAAAATAAAAATAATACTAATATTTTAAATTTTTGTATATATATATATATAAAATAGACTAAAATAAAACAAAATAAAATAAAAATGGCCTTAAGGTGATCGACATGAGTGTTTAAGTCCATCCGACAATCCATGCCTGCCCTTGACCAGTACAAGTATGGTAGGGAACCGATGAGGCAAGTCCTTCTGAATGGCTTAGATGAGGTTATACGTCAATTTCCGGGATCTAAATGGAGTCACAATTGAGAGTAGGTATCCGCTCTCTAAGGTCGACGATCTACTAGACTAATTGCAAGGGATAAGTGCATTTTCAAGAAGCGATTTTCAATCAGGATACCCTCGGTTGGAGTACTAAGCCAGGAAATGTACCTGAAACCCCATTTCAAATTATACAAGGACATTAGAATTCTTGATGTTGTCAGAGGATTAACAATGTTTTTGTTGCGTCCATGGACAGGATAAAGCGGGCGTGTAAGCCTTTACTAAGTATGGGTGTGAAGGTTTTATGGATGATGACCTCATCCACCCCCGGATGCGCAAGTGGCATGAAAGACGCCTACACGTAGCGTTACAACCCTTAAGAAAACATAAGATATATACCCAAGTGTGATTCCAAGCTGAGTAGGATTTCATTTTGGACCGCATGGCTTTGGAGGAGTATATATATCTAGGAACCCTGAAAGGACAAAGGTGCGATGGATTGGAAAACTGCCCAAACCAGTGAAGGACGTGAGAAGTTTCCCAGGTTTGGTAGGGCATTATGAAGAGCTGTTAAGGGTTCCTCCCAGATAGCTGAACCATGGATCCAAAATAAATGAAAAGTTTACATGAGCAGAAAAGAGGGACCGAGGCCTTCAAGAACTCAAGCAGGGACTTGTTTTCGTTCCAATATCGATAGTACCCAATTCCTAAGAAGCCTTACATAGTTCAGGGCGATGCACCGAGAATTGGTCTCGGATGTGCGCTCATACAAGAGGGAGAAGTGATCTCCTACGCTTCAAGATGGTTAAAGCCACATGACCAGGACTACCCTAAACCTGAATTGAGTTACCCACGGTGACGTTCACTTTAGAGACGTGGGGTGCTACCTCTATGGGCAGAGGTGTGACATCCATGCCGATCACAAGAGCATCAAGTGTTTGTTCACAAGGAGTAGGCACACAGTAGGATAATGGTTTAAACTAACCAAACATTTCGACCTAGGGAAAGTAATCTCACACAAGGAAAGCAAATACAGTTGTTGATGTTATAAGTTGTAAGACTCACAAAGAAAGTGGAAGTCTTGCATACAAATCCAAAGGAATTAGTGGGAAAAGTTGAAGGGATAAGTATCAATTTTACAAGAAGAGACGTTCAGTCAGAAATGGCGAATTAGATGATGAAAACCCCCCTTAGCGAGGACTTAGGGAACTTAGCATTCTAATAAGATAATACGGAGCATAAAGGAGAGAATTCAAGAAGGAAAAAATACCAAACACGTGATAGATGACGGTGATGTGATGAGAACGATGGGACGGTGGTAGGTGCCAAATGATGAAGAGATAAGTTGTGAGAACAACTGTTTTTGAATAATTGAAAGAAGACCTTTGGACTCGATTGGAGGAACTTGATACCAGGGATTATCAAGGATTGCAAGAGAGGGTATGGATAAGAAGAAATGTTCGAAGGGGAAGGCAAGAAAGAAATCATAAGGAATTGGAGTTATGTTGCAATGACTTGAGCCGAGAAGTCCAAACACTTCACCTGAATGATGACCCCGAACAAGGAAAAGATATAATATTGGATAAGATATAAGGTTGACAAAGTAAGGGGAAGCATTACCCTACGCAGTGTGCATGACCTCGATTCAAGTGTTACCTTTATGGGGACCTCAGTGTGTGGTTGAGAAGTGTTCCCAAAAGATGACTACTGTATGCCTTCTTTCTACAAACGGGACATTCGGCTAAAACATACCCTGCACGGGATAACCCGCATGCTGCTTCATGGAGTCTATCAAAGGAAGATGAGGAAGGAGTATATGTAAGCCCCGGAAAATTTCAGTAAATAATTCCAAGATGAACTTCGAAAATAAACCCTAAAAATCACTCCAAATTAAAACCGAACTTCGAATGAGTCCTAATATATAAAAAAAAAGCAAAAATTCATTAGTCTTGAGAAAATCTAAAAATAAAATAAGGACTACAAAAGTCCTTAAGTCCAAAAACCATTACGTAAGATAAACTGCTTACCTAATCTATAATTCATAAAAATCGGGATAAAAATAAAACACAGTGATAATTTGCTAAAAAGCAAGTTAATTATAACATGACAATTTGAAGGATCAGGAAATCACCAAAGGCCAATTCCATAACTAGGCTTTGGCACGATTAAGAAAACTTTATCTGCCAATAATAAAATATAGACTTTGGAAATTCCCCAAACGACCAGACTAATAATCCTAAGAGGAAATCACAATAAAGCCCTAACGATCAAATCAAACTCCAAGAATCATAGAACGAGTTAGAAATTGAAATCTGTAATCTTAAGAAGGAAGAATTCAAGAAACAAAATAACAAATTAGATAATCCTTAAGTTAACCAATTGTTCATAAAACCTTAAATCGAAGCAAAAATAAATTCGAAAACAAAACACTATGAAGATCCTTTTTCAAAGCAAATTATAAAAATCAAGATTTCCCCAAAATCATTCCAAAAATCGATATTTGACTCAAACTCAAGAAAATCATATCCGGTAACCATTACCGATATAACTCGGATATAATAATTCAATTCAAGATTTCCGAAAGCGTGAGAGATATTAAATACTTATAAAATAAAATTTAAAATAAATTTCTCAAACTAATACGTTGTATAAACAGAAAATCTCAGTTTCCAACTTGCAATACTAAACCGGAAAGTTCATCCGGAAACCCTAACCGGAATACAATAGTGTAAGTCCGGCAATCTAGCGCCCCTAACTCTAGAGGCCGAAAGATAGTTTAAATATGTAAAATAGCTCGTAGTAATATAAGTTTATTTAAAAACATAAGATTGGTAAATTTTTGACCTATTTTGAACCCGTTCGGATACAGACTTCGAAAAGCGTGTCCCGGGGCTCGAGATATCATAAATATACCATTAGTACCGTTAGACTCGTAATTTTATAAGATTTCTAAATATATCAGTTATATAATTTTTCGGGTTATAAAAGTTACAGTTATAACCTTTTTACCGTATTTTCATTTCTACCGGTAATTGATTATCTTTTGCACATTCATTTTATTCATTACACAATTTTATTATTTTTATAACATATACCCGGATTTCCTAGTAATCAAGTAAACTTCGAAAACTAGAAAATGAACCCTAAACCGGTTCAGTTCAAGCTTTATGAGAAAGACTTAGAAACCCAAATTCCGGCTTTTCCACGGTTTCCAAATAAGAAACTTTTATAAGCAAAATTAATTTTGAATAGAGTTCTTGATTATATTTCAAACCAAGAAAAGATCAGATTTTGAGAAAATTTCAATTCCGGGTCATCCCGAGACCCATTATAGAAAAGCGTGCCCCGAAACTAGAATTTCAAAAATTTACTTATGAGTACTCATTTGAATCGAAATAAAATAAGGATTTCAAAAATATATTTCATAATTTTCCGGTTTATGAAAAATACAGTTATAGCTTTTTATTCGTATTTCATTACTACCGGAAATTAAATTGTCTTATCAACTATTCACTACTATTCAAAAAGTACCACCTATACCACCTATACTACCTATTAGCACACTCTATATTTCAACTCTTACCATCACTCAATCAATCACCTTTCTAAATTACTTTTTGTCTCTTAAAAATCAAGACAATTATGACAAATGGTACACAATTCAAATCAAAGCCAAATCAAAAGAAGAAAATCAAACTTTTTCTCCCCCCTCATGAATAGTGACCGACGTGAATAGTTCCCCCCTCCATGCTCCAATTTACAATTTTTCTTTCTCCATTTAACCTAATTCCACTTTATATATAAGCTATGTTTTCTCTCTCTTCCTTCATTCACTCATTTTACAAACTTACAAAAGTAAGAAAGCTCTCAAAATCTCTCTCTTTTTTCCTCTTGGCCGAAAGTTCTATCTCGCCCCCCCCACACACACACAACTTCCATTTCCTCTTCATATCTTCTATTTTCTTCAAGTAAGTAAGCTTCCACTCCTTTACTCATAGATCTTGTTATGGCTAAGTGATTCTTGGACATTTCCAACCAAAGGACCCCATGAGCTTTTGCTAGGGACAAGGAAATGTCAAAACAAGAATACCGAACCATTACGAAGTAGATCTAATCTTTAAAGGAGCTTTCATACTAAAAGCTTTATGTTTATCCATCAAAAAGTATTTTTAACAAAAGATCTTTTACAAAAATATAGTTTTTATGTTTTCAAAACTCATTTGAGCATATGAAATAATAGATCTATCATTTTGCTACTCATAATCATGTAGGCATTTAAGATTTCATTTCTATTTTGTGTTTATGTGCATTAATAGTCTTTAATGCTTTTGTCTTTAGTAAATCACCTTCCTAGTATGTAGATCTATGGTTAGATAAGTTAATAAAGTCAAAAAGGAAAACACTTTTCAAAATATGAACTTGTGTAAATTCGGATGACTTTAGAAACCTAGGTTAAAAACACTTTTATCAACTTCTAAACATATTTTACAAGAGAAATGAAGCCTATGGGTAATAGATAATGTTTGGTAGTATTTTTCATGAGTCTAAATGAGTTTTTTTAAAGAAAATGTTGGAAACAAGAAATGAAGTCCAATAGAAGTTTTGAGCTAAAAGTCATATAGACAAAATTCGTAATAATGGATATGTGGTTAGAAAACACTATTTTTCCAACTTCAAAAATGGTATTTTCTTAAATAAATGAAGTCCTTAGGATATAGGTATAATAAACACTTAAAGTTTTAAGTGTAGAATATATTTTTCCTAAGAGAATCAACTTGAAAATGGACTTTTGTAAATTCGGATTTTTGGAAACCCCATAGTAAAAGACCCACTTAAAAGTTTACAAATGTGGATTTTATTAAAGAAATAAAGGCCTTAGGATACAACTAATATAAGGGTCAAAATTTCTTTAAACAAAGTAGAGTTTTTCTAAAGAAAATCCTTGTAATATGTAGTTGTGGTCAAGTGTAGTGAATTCACTTACTAAACATTGGTATAAAATGGTTTCTAAGAAAAGTTTATTTTAAAATTCTTTAAATTAAAAAGTTATAAGAACATAGACTCATTAAAGTTCACATCATGACATTCATGATAGGGAAAATCATTACCATTGCATTTAGTATCATTTCATACTTAGGAATCTCAATGCATTCATGAAAACCGCATTTTTGGAATATAACCCGCTGTACAGATCTGATCCCTCATTTCCGAGGCTTAGATATTTTCAAAACTTGATTTAAACTTTATTTAGAAAGCTCTTCCGAAGTAGATAGAAATCGATATAAAATTTGCGAGATTCCGAGTTAAAATGACCAAGTTATGGCCGTTTTAAGTTGGAATTCCGCTTAGGACGCGAATTACGAATTTGATAAGTTCGTATGAAGTCGTTGGATTAGTTTGAGTTGAAATACTGATTAGAGTATTTCTTCCTTTTTAGGTTATCCCGAGTTCGACGATTCCCTACCACCGGATTATTATTACTAGAAGACCGGTGATCCAATGGCTGAGTGAGTTTTCTCCTTGTTTTGTTACCTTGATTGTGCTTGTAATTAGTCGCATTAGAATTTTAGGAACAAGATAAAAATCGATATGAATGGGGATGGGATGTATGATGAGACTGTGATAAATGTATGCCAAGGAATACTAAAGCATATCGAAACCACGATTTGATTGGATAACTGCACGGTTCATATTATTTATGTGTATGATATTGCCTGGTCACTCTAAAGAATGTATAAATATTTTGACCTAAGCAAAAGTAAATTGATCATGCATCGCATCAGACATATTGCATTGGTAGCGTGCTACTCCTACGCAGGTCGATCGGTATGGTCCGAGGACTCGTTTGAGTAATGAGACCCGGTATCAGAGCTCATTCTAGGGTACTAAGGCGCATGTGGATGCATCCTTGTATGAGCCTAGCCGAGTCGAGTGCTAAGAGCCAGGGCTTGGGGACTAGCAGCGGTCGTGTAGACTCAATACCATTCCTAACCCAAGATACGGAGGGCGTAAATCCGTTCTGTGTGTGGGTTCCGGTTACCCATGCATAATTGCTTGCTCACGTGTTTGTTCATGCATAGCATATGATTGATTAATAACTTGTTTGTTATGGTACGGAATTAAGGGAATTCTCACTAAGCTAGTGTAGCTTATACCCCAATAGTTGTTTAAATGAGCAGGTTATTCCAAGAAATGCTAAGTGGGGACCAAGATGGTTGAAGTCGAGAATGACTTCGGGATTCCGGCAAGATATAAGAATGCTTGAAGTTTTTGGCTAAGCTTTACGATTGCCTTGTAATAGTTTTATGTAGTGAAGTCTTGGGATGAATGTAATTGAAGCTTGATGATTTATTTTGAAGTATAGTGTTTTGTATTTGGAGTATAGTGGATTGTATTTCCTTTACATTGTTACTCAATTGTATCAACATAAAATGTATCATTCCGATTTGTCTCCTTTATGTGTTAGACGCCTTGTACATAGTATGGAAGCCTTCGCGTGACTGAGGTGGTCATTCTTAGGCTTTAATATTGTGTACGGCGGACTGCCACGTTTAGGGTACCCTTCGGGGCGTGACAGTATGATGAGAAGGGAAGCAACCCCCACACCCTTGTAATGCAGGGGGAGGTTAATGATGAGAAGCCGGAGTCCTTTGTTGTGAAAAAGGGAGCGGGGATCAAAGATACAACTCGACATTGGATTCACGCAGTACCCTTAGGATACCACTCATTCTTTCTTGTCACTAAGACCCAAGAGATAGATTGATAGGAATACCCTCGGATTAAATGGCTGGATCAAAGATAAGAGAACCTGAGACTATTAAAAGCTAGATTGAGCCAATGATGGAAACAAGAACAAAACTCAATCGATTTAATGAATTCCAAGACACCCCTCATGTAATTTCTTGCACATGGAGAATTCCAAAAGATCGAACCTAAAATCTTCGTAAGAAAATTTTACAATAAAGGAATGAGATCCTTTGATTTCACATCCATCAAGATAATAAAGATCATAAAGAGTTTAAGACATGGTGACATCGATTAATTAAAGGTATATGAATCTCAAAGTACGATATTGTATATACAGTTACATAAGAATGGGAAAAGCGAATCCACAACCTTCATGGGTCAGAGTAGTCGTGTCGCGTAAGGTCGTGTTGTCATGAGTCGTCCAAAGTGGTTCAAGTCAAGTCGTCTATGGTCAAGAGTCAAGTCTGTGTTGTTTTCAAAAGAGTCGTATGAGTGAAGTTTGGAATCGCTAAGTCAATTCTTATTAAATTGTATGTGCTATAAGTCGGAGAATATCCATCATACAAAATCTAGAAATGGTGCGAACCAAAGCATAAACCGGTGCTAGAAACATAACTTGAAATTTACAATTCTTCCTCCATAAATGATACATACGTAACAAGTTTTGCGGACAAAACTTTCTCTAAGGTGGGGAGGATGTAAGCCCTTGAAAATTTCAGTAAATAATTCTAAGGATGAACTTTGAAAATAAAACCCTGAAAGTCACTCCAAATTAAAACTGAACTTCGATAAGACCCGAATTCCGAACGAATCCGGAAACTTCTGAATTATGAGAAAAATGAGGAACCTGAGAAATAAAACAGCAACTCAATATACCTCCATTCTAAAACTTCTCCATACGACAAAATTTATATTTAACTCCAACTTATAAAATTCGGGTAAATAGAGCCCTAAAACAAATTGTTAAGAAGTAGATAGTAATTAACCTTCGGGAATAAAACTCCATCCAAATAATTCTGAGAACGTTGTGAGATATTAAATACTTATGAAAATCGACCTTAAAATAAATCTCACCAATCAGATATGTCATATAGGTATAAAACTATCAGTTTCCAAATTGGAAAATGTGAAGATCGGAAAGTCAACCGGGAGACCTAAGTTCCTGAATCTCCCAAGAAGCTCCGTAGTCTAGATCCGACAATTTCGTGTTCCTAAATCAAGGAGTCGGAATAAGAGGAAAGGGTGTAATCGGTTCGTATTAGGCCTAGGATGCTCTAAAGGATGATATCGACGAGTTTTCGACCTATTCTAATTCGGCCAGGTGCTGACTTCGAAAAGCACGCCCTGGGATTCGAAATGTTAAAAATATGTATTAATACCGTTAGACTCATATTTCTATAAGGATCTCTAAATTATTAGTTTTACAGATTTTCAAATAGCTAGAATTAACCGATTTTGCAAATTTACTTGTATTTCATTACTACCGGTAATTAGTGAGTCTTCCTGTACGATTTAATATTATTAGTTACCCAATTTATTATTGTTATTATTATTATTCTTACAATGTATACCCTAGTTCTCTTGGTGATCGAATAGTGATCGAGCAAAGTTCAAAAACCGGAGAACGAAACCCTATATCGGTCTGGTTCAAGCTTAGTGAGAGGAGCTTAGAAACCCTATATCCGGCTTTCCTTCGGTTTCATAACAAAAGAAGTTTTATAAAGTTAATGAATATGAATTATTGTTCTAAAGTATATTTTAAACCTTTGAAAGTTTTAAATTCGGGAATTTTTCAATTCCGGGCCTTCCCGAGCTCAATTACGGAAAAGCGTGCCCATGGACCATGAACTCAGAAAAATGTTTCGAAATATTCATTAGAACCGTAATTTTATAAGGATTTCAAAAATATCAATTTTATAATTTTTGGGGCTATAAAAATTACAGTTATAGCCTTTTCCCGTGTTTTCGTTACAACCGGTAAAGTAGATGTCTTGTCTACTATTCACAAGTACAACCTACACTACACACTACCCATACCCTATTCTTACATCCTTACAACTACTCATTACAATTTTCTTTCCCAAGAATTTTTGTTTCCAATTTAATTATTCCATTTATTACATTTTAATTACATAAATTACAAATTTTCAAATTTCAACACACACACACACACACTCCCCCTTCCCCCTATGGCCGGCGCCCCATTCCCCTTTCCCCCTCTCATTTATTTTGTTTTTGTTATTTTTATTCAATTACAAACACTAATCTATTCATATATAAACTCCTTTTTCTCTCTCTCTCCTCATTTTTCACTTGTTCCAAATTTTACCAAAGTAAAAACCTCTCTTCTCTCCCTATTACCTTGTCGTGAACAGCGCCCCCCCCCCCCCCGCACTCACACACACAACTCATTTCCACTTCATTTCTACCTCTAATCTCTATTGGTATGTTGATTTCAAGCTTCATTCTTACCAAATCTTGTAATGGCAAAGCTATTCATGTGTTTTTCACATTTAATCCCAATGAGCATATGCTAGGGACATGAAAACACTTGTACAAGAATATCAAGCCATCACAAGAAGTAGATCTAGTGTTTAGAAGGGTTTTTGTTAAGATATTATCTTGTTCATGTATGTAAAGTAGAGATCTTGTATATATATTGATGTTCATGCCATGAAACTTATGATTCATGCATTATGTTTAGTAGATCTAGTGTTTAGACATTTATATCTTCATCTACATTCATGTCCATATGGTTATTTTGATTTTCATGCATTGATGATCATAAAAATGTAGCCTTGCTTATGTATAGATATGTTAGATAGTAGATCTTCATGTATAGAAGGCAAGAAAATTGAAAAAGAAAAGGTTTTGTTAGAAATGATTTGTTGGAAATTCGGATGAATTTAGAACCCTACCTTAAAGACCACCAAAACCACTTTAAAACTCATTTTTCATAAAAATTGGAAGGTATATGTAATAGATGCCCTTAAGGAATGATTTTCATAAGTTTAGATGAGTTTAGGCATGAGAAAATATAAAATAAGTAGTGGAGTTAGAATGAAATATATTGATATATGGATTAATAGTCAAATTCGTAATTTAGGATAGAGCCTACATAAACACCTAGTATTCAAGCTTCAAGTGAATATTTTATGAGTCAAATGGAGTCCTTAGACAATAGATATAATGAAGCTTCAATTTTTGATGCATTAAACAAGTTTTCTCATAAAGAAAATGCAAAAAAAGGAAATTTCCAAAAATTCGGATTTTTGTGAAAAGCTTGTTTGAAAACACATTTACAAGGTGAAAAATGTGAATTTTTATGCATGAATGGAGGTCTTGGATAGTATGGATAATAAAGACTTGTTTTTGGTTAGATAACAAGCAAATTCTAGGAATAGAATCCTAAAATACTAGGAGATGCAAAGATTGGAAAGAATGGATTTTAGGAAATGGCTAATGTGAAGTCTTGTGATAATTAGGAGTTCTTAAAAGTTCATTATCAAAAATCACTAAGATCATGCATAGATTGAACTCGTTAGATGCCATTCATATAAAGAATCCATTCATATTTCATCTATACATGAATCATCAACTAGATATATTTTACTAAATGCAAAACAAATTTTTCGGAACCGGAAACGTTACAGAACAGATCTGATCCCTCTTTTCTGCGACCTTAATATTTCAAAATGAAAATAATACTAGAAATAGATAGATCTTTCGAAGTAGAAAGAAATCGATATAAAATTTACGGAATTCCGAGTTAAAATGACCAAGTTATGGCCATTTTAAGTTGGAACCTCCGCAAGTAGCGTGAATCACGACTTTGACTAGTTTAGATGCATAGCTTGAATTAGTTGAGTGATGAAAGTCTTATTAGGCTATTCTTATTTGGTAGGTGATCCCGAGCACGAAGATACCCCATCACCTGACTACCGTTATTAAGAGACCGGCGTACCATGGCTGAGTGAGTACTACTTCCACTCTCAATTATTGCTTGTGTTTGTAATGATAGTAGCATTAGTTGTTTAGGCAAAGATAAAAGATGATTGTGCATGATGGGGTATATGGGAATTATATATTTGTCTTCTGTTGATGTGTGAAATGGAACTTAAGAAATATCGAAACCGGGTGTTAGGCTATTGATTGATTAGTTAGCATTTTATATTGATTGTTTGCGAACAATTGTTGGTCACCTAAAAGAATTGAAGTAATATATATCTGACTTCAATTATAATTGGACTCATTCATATCACGACGAGGATGGAGCATTACCATTGATTGGTTTTTCGTGATCCATAAAACGAATATGTTGGTTAATCGTGATCCATAAAACGAATATGTTGGTTAATCGTGATCCATAAAACGAATTATTGTTCAGTTGACCGTGAGCTTAAACGGCGTCGTACCGCAAGATTTGTTAATCTGCTAACCCGGGATGGAGGGCGTAAGTCCATCCACATATGATTTCCGGCTGGTCATATATTTGCTGAACTCACTCGCTTGATGCATTCCACTTGGTTGATTAATTACTTGCTTGAATTTTTTGTATTAATTGTGATTCAGAAGTTTTCACTCACTAAGCTAGTGTAGCTTATACCCCAATAGTTTCCTGTTGCAGTATGAATACCTTTGGTTATCTCGAGGACCCATGGACATTAGGAACGGCTCTTAGTGGTTGAGGAGCTTTTGTTAAGGCTGGGACCTAAAAGTAGAAATGGACTTCTAATCATGTTTCCCGGAACTAGTGTCTGAAGGATAATACAAGGAATTATGTGAGCTCGAGAATTCTTAGCATTGTTACCGGGGGTATACCCTCTAGTTCATGTAATTGAATAATTCTCTGTAAGACGGTCATGATTTACATTCTTGTTGCTATGTATGTCTCCTTATGCTACTACGAAGCAAAGTATGGTCTATGTATGTTTAGAGTAGGCCTTACACTTGATGTTCAAAGTCATGGGGAGACTAAGGTTGTCTTACTTGAGTTTAAATGTTAAGTGTGGCGGACTGTCACATGGAGGGCACACTTTGGGGTGCGACAGTGATTGTGCCCTAGGCCAATTACGGGAAACTGTCATTCATAAACATTTCTATTATATTGTTTGCATATTTACCATATAATAGGATCCATGAATAATTTAATTATTTTAAATGTCCTTAGATGCTCATTATTATGGGAACAATAATGAATTAATATAGTATGAGGTTTGATTGATAATCATGAGATGTTTATTTGTATGGAGATACAAATCAAACTCATAGGCACATATTGGAGAACTATGTACTGGATTGACCCGCTTTGAGATCACTACATGGATTAGTATCATAAGTGATTCTCAAAATAAAATGTCATCGTATCCTCGAACCTAAAATGACCATGGATTCTAACATGAGGAATATTAAGTTTCAACACAATCAATATTGTTTTCAACCGGATAATTATAAAGGTTGAGATTGGGCATAATAAAATCATGTAGAGGAAGTTGAGTGATTAAGATGGATTTGTCCCTTTCGTTGTGAGAGAGATATCTCTGGGCCCCTCGATAAGTGAGATTGAGAAATGCATGGCCGTGCTTAAATGAATTGATAGTGTGATCAGTTTCATTTTTTTTTATTAGTTTACTTAGAAATCGAGAAATGATAAGATTGAATGATATAAGGATGACACTATCCATGCCTTATGTTAAATCTAGATATCATGTGACAAAACGATAATGACATAAGTTATGGATTAGGTAAAAATCGGATCACTGATCTTCACTTAATTTGGGTAAACATAATGTCTTGCTAGAGGCCACTTATGTTTTGTTGAATAAAATTGTTTTAGGTCAACTGCCAACATTAAGTGAACCTATAGGGTCACACACAAAAGAACTAGTCAAAAGGATCAAGGACTAAATTTAATGTCTTATGGGAATAATAATTTATTAATATTAAGAATAATAATAAATTAAAGGATCATGGATTAAATCTAATGTCTTGTAGGAATAATAATTTATTATTATTGAGAATAGTAATAAATTATTACGTTGTTATGTGCAAGAATTATATTTTAAGAAATATTATCCCTAATTTGATTAAGGGGCACTAATGTCATTACTCATGTGAGAATGACATTAGTATAAAAGGCACATAAAGAGATCTCTCTAGGGTTAACGACTTGTCTGTCGACATTAGATTGGTAGAGAAAATCTGCAAACCCTAAAAAGAGAGAAACACGAAGAGTCGTGTATGAAAATCCCAATATTATCTAGAAGTGTTCTAGATCACGCTAGCTTGTGTAGTATCCTTTTTGAAGGAGTATTCGTTCGTGTGGATACCGTAGAGGGTATTGCGAATTTATGATACCTATAGAACCGATCTATAATTTGATTTCAAGTTTCAAGCTTTTAAAGGTATGAAATCAAACTATTTGTTTTGTTTTAATCTAATCAATACACATGGATACTGGGTTAGGGTTTTCCTTTTGAATTTCGCTACGAAAGATTTGATCTTTATAATTTTAAATTCCTATGGAAACCCAACAGTGGTATCAGAGCTGCTTGTCCTTTTGATTAGATTGAAATATGTTTTATGATCCGTATGTGATGCCATGAAATTAGAATGTTTAAAATTCGATTTTATACATGTAATTGTGAAAATTAATTTAAGTTTATGAAGAACTAAATTAATACAAATACGGATTTGTAATTTTATTATAGTACCTTGCTTTAAGGGTTTGAATAGATGTGGTGTAATTAGATTACAACAGATTTTCTAGGATTTTCTTGAAAGTATGATGGTTCATGAAGAGCAGATAAGATCTGCATGATATGTGGTCTTCAATTGCCAATTGTTATTGGATATTCGATTTTTAAATTTATAATAAAAATAATAATAATATATCGAATAGCACTTCACGAACAGAGCAACTGAATTTTT
This sequence comes from Combretum micranthum, assembly GCA_024138025.1. Classification (NCBI taxonomy): domain Eukaryota; kingdom Viridiplantae; phylum Streptophyta; class Magnoliopsida; order Myrtales; family Combretaceae; genus Combretum; species Combretum micranthum. The sequence goes on along the minus strand of JAMXBD010002749.1, from coordinate 10,161 downwards.
CGTTCGTCCAATTTGTATTTTGGATAATCTGAATCTGTGCACGTGATTTATCTTCTGATATTGCGGATGAGTATTGGATTCTCTTTGCACGTTTGATATCATGAATTAGACGAACAGGGCTTCTTAAGTTTTTTATGCCTACTTCATGAATTAGATTTGTTTGCGCATCAGATTTGCGGATTAGATCCGCGTCTGTTTATATTTTAAAAAAAAATCCAAGGCATAAGTCAAATGAATTGGATGTATAGCCTGAAATCCTAAAATGGATACTATTTGCATCTGAAATTCAATTGCGGTAAATTGAAGGTCTGTTCGCACCTGTTCTATTTGTAAGCTTTTGTGAATAAAAATCTATTTTATGAAAATAGGATATGCTATTCACTTATTTAAAAAAAAAAAAAAAAGAAAAATCGAGTTTTAAAATTTTCATGTGAATTTGAAAAGGATTTAAAAGATTCGATTTTTTACCATAAGGGGATTGTCCCCATAACCCTTTCAAGGTGCATGATTTAGTTCAATAAACTCTAATTAATAATTCTTAATATAAAACACGCTTTTGAAGTATTGTGACATATGTGTATGTCTTCTCTGTGTGTTTATATTACATGTATGGTGCATAGCATGGTCCTAAGACCTATGTGATTGGTAGGTTTTTATTCCTTTTCTTTTAAATGGGTTGTAATATTATAAATACGGCCTATGCGTTGTTTTTATTTTATTGTAATTTATTTTCTACAAGTTAGTAGGATCTTTTGTATCTTTTTATTATTGTAATAAAGACATGAAGATGTCATGAAGACCCTCCTAATCCATGGTGATGGAGAAACAAGGATCGTGAAGAAGATACAAAGAAAATTTACAACTCAAGACCATAAAGATGGTTTTTACCTTAGGATTAGACCATTGATTTTCATATTGCTTATGAAAATCAATGTAGAATAAAGGCCATGCTATGACACTTTTTCTTTATTCGATAAAGTTGATATATCATGAGATATGATGTATGTATATGTATGTGATACTATATTTACCACCACGTATGCTTGAATATCCATTAAACGTGATAAAAAAAATGGAATATCAATAATTAAATCCCTCAATAAATTTTAAGTTAAATGCCACCCATGATTAAACACCTGTCAAGACTTCGATCACCAAAATGTAAGTTCTGCCAAAGCAGGGTTCATTAGGTTATCTTAGTAAGGCAGTATGGGTAATGGTGCTACTCATGTGTTTAATATGGTTCGACTTATTTAGGCTATCAAAATGGTTTTGAGCCTAAGGCATTAGATGGGATTTGAACATGTCGGGACATATGATGTCAAAAATCCCATAAAAGATCTAAGAGTTACATGCGATGTAATTGGTAAAGAGTTACCTACCTAAATAACTTAACTTTAAGCATCATGCCAAAGCTGACTTAGAGTTAGGTGAAATATGGATCTTAGCCCACTAGATTGCAATAATTAAATGCAATAACATTGATAATGAGGGTTATTGATTTAGTGGGAGTTTTAATTTATTAAAATAAACTTTGCATAAGTAATTATAGATTAATGGCTACAAACAACACTTCAAATTATCATTGCAATCTGTCCTTGAGAAGGACAAATTGATTGGAACCAATTTTCTAGACTGGTTCAGAAACTTAGAATTGTTCTCAAGCAAGAAAAGAAGCTACATGCCCTAGATGAGCCTATCTCTCAAGAGCCTCTAGCCAATACTTCAAGAACTCAAAAGGATGCTTATAAGAAGCATTCTATGATTATCTTGATGTAGGATGCTAATGCTTGCTACCATGAGTCTAGAACTTCAGAAAGGTCTGGAAAACATGGAAGCCTATGAGATGATTGTCTATCTTAAGGAAATGTTTCAACAGCAGGCCAGACAGGAATGGTATGAGATTACCCAAGCCCTACAGTCTTGCAAGCTGGCTGAAGGAGGATCAGTGAGTACCCATGTCCTAAAGACAAAGGTTATATTGATCATCTTGAAAGGCTTGGATTTCCTATAAGAAAGTTTGCTATTGATTTGATCCTAAATTCATTACCAATAGTTATGACCAGTTTGTCATGAACTAATATGAATAACATGGACAAATTAATTTTGAATTGCATTCGATGCTTAAAACTGCTGAGGCTAATATCAAGAAGTAGAAGCCTAGTAATGTTTTGATAGTTCAGAATGGAAGGGCATGAAGAAGAAAGGCAAGGGAAATGCTAAGGCTATGAAAAGTTCAAAGCCTCAACCTAAACCCAAACCAAAGGCAAAAAACCTCCTAAGGAAGGAGTTTGTTTCCACTATAGTGAACCAGGTCACTGAAGGGGAACTGCAAACTCTACTTGGAAGATCTGAGGAAAAGGAGAGTAATCAGATTATTTCAGGTATCTATGTTATAGGGATTTAAAGAAGGGCAAAGTCAACCTACGAATTGGAAATGGAGCAAAAGTTGTTGCCCTAACTATAGGAACTTATGAATTGATTTTGCCCAATGGGCTTTTGTTAGTGTTGAATAATTGCTCTTATGTTCCTGCTTTCAGTAGGAATATTATTTCTGTTTCATGTTTAGACAATGAAGGTTTCACATTTATTAAGAGAATAATAAATGTTCCATTTATAATAAAGACATATATGTAAATGCTAATTTACATGATGGTCTTTATGTTCTAAATTGAAACCAGATAATGGATCAATCTATAACATAAATACTAAGAGACTTAAATCCAATGATTTAAATATGACCTACTATGGCATTGTCATCTTGGTCATATAAATGAGAAACGCATATCAAAATAAAGATGGATTTTTAGATTCATTTGATTTTAATCATTTGAAATATGCAAGTCTTATTTATTAGGCAAATGACCAAAGATCCTTTTACTAGGGATAGTGAAAGGGCAATTGATTTATTAGACCTAATACATACCGATGTATATAGTTTATTAACCATTGCTGCTAGAGAAGGTTATCAGTACTTCATTAGATTTACTGATGATTTCAGTAGATATGGATGTCTTTTTTAAGACATAAATTTGAATCATTTGAAATGTTCAAAGTTTTTCAAAATGAAGTACAAAACCAGCTTGGCAAAACAACCAAAGTACTTCGATCTGATCGAGGTGGTGAATATATAAGCTATGAATTTAAGGACCATCTTAGAAATTGTGGAATAATTTCGCAATTAACTCCACTCGTAAACACAATGGAATGGTGTATCTAAAAGGAGGAATAGAACCTTATTAGATATTGTTCAATCTATGATGAGTTAAACAGATCTTCCACCATCCTTCTAAGGCTATGTCCTAGAGACAGCTGCATTCACGTTAAATCGTGTTCCTTCTAAGGCGGTTTAAAAGACATCATATGAATATGGATTAAATTACGACCTAAGTCAAATAAATGCCTTTTTATGGGGTATCCAAAAGAAACCAAATGATGCTACTTTTATAATCCCTCTGAGAATAAAGTGTTTGTTTCTTGGAATGGCCTCTTCTTAGAAAAAGAGTTTATATCTCTTAAAGAACCAGTGGAAGTAAAGTGCATCTCGGAGTAGTCTGAGATCCAGAAAATAGTCTTGCACCGCCAATGGAAAGTCAACAAGATAGACAGTTAGTTGTTGAGCCTCTACAAGTAACACAAGGCCCATATAGGTCTGATAGAGTGCGACATCAACTTGAGAGATATAGATTTCTCATTACAGATAGTCATGATGTACATCTTATGAATAAAAATGAGCTCACTACTTATCAAGAGGCCATGTTGGGACCAGATTTTGAGAAATGGCTAGAAGCCATGAAATTTGAAATGAAATCCATGCTTGACAATTAAGTGTGGTCTTTGATTGATCCACCTTAATGTACAAAGACATTAGGTGCAAAAAGGTTTTCAGAAAGCAAACTGACATGGATGGCAAGGTGCATACTTACAATGCAAGGCTAGTTGCAAAAGATTTTAAACAAACTCATGGCACAGACTATGATGAAACATTTTCACCTGTAGTCATGCTTAAGTTTGTTAGAATTCTTCTTGCTATAGCTGCGTATTATGACTATAAAATATGGCAACTGGATGTTAAAAAAACTTTTCAATGGAAACCTCATCAAGGATGTGTACATGACACAGCTTAAGGGTTTTGACAGTCCAGAGAATTCACATAAGGTTTGCAAGCTTCAGAGATCCATTTATGGATTGAATCAAGCATCTCGGATTTAGAATCTTCATATTGATGAAGTGATCAAACAGTTTGATTTCTTCAAAAATGAAGATGAACCTTGTGTTTATAAGAAAATTAGTGGGAGTGCAGTAGTCTTTCTAATGTTATATGTAGATGACATTACTCATTGGGAGCAACATTCTTACCTTGCAGATTGTCAAGTCTTGGTTAGGAAAATGTTTTTCAATGAAAGACTTAGGTAAGACTGCTTAAATCATAGGCATCAAGATCTATAGGGATAGATCTAGAAAACTTATTGGCCTAAGTCAGAGTGCATACATAGACAAAGTACTGAATCAGTTTAGTATGCAAGATTCCAAAAGGGATTTTTGCCAATGTGACATGGTATAATCTGAGCAAGACTCAATGTCGAACGACAAATGATGAGCGAGATCACATGAGTAAGATTCCTTATGCTTCGGCAATTGGATCAATCATGTATGCCATGTTGTACACTCGACCAGATATGTCATATGCATTAAGCATAACCAGTAGATACCAATCAGATTTCAATGAACCTCATTGGACAGCAGTCAAGAATATTCTTAAGTACTTAAAAAGATCCAAAGATGCATTCTTGATATATAAAGGATTGGATGATGAGCTAGTTGTAAATAGTTACACAGATACTAGTTTCCAATCTACAAGGATGATTTTAGATCATAATATTTTTCTTTTCAATGGAGGTATAGTAAGCTTGAAATGTTCAAAGCAGAACACTGTAGCAGATTCTATAAGAAAAGCTGAGTGCATAACAGCATCAGATGTTGTGAAGATATGTAAAGTATCAATTAAATGATAATATTACTAATCCACTTATCAAGCTTCTTGCACAGGCAAAAGCATGATCATCATACTAGGTCAATGGGTATTAGATACATGTATGATTTGGCCTAGTGTAAGTGGGAGATTGTTGCTGATTGTGCCCTAGGCCAATTACTCGATACTGTCATTCATAAACATTTCTATTATGTTGTTTGCATGTTTACTTTATAATAAGATCCGTGAATAATTTAATTATTCTAAATGTTCCTAGATGCTCATTATTGTGGGAACAATAAGGAATTAAATCTAGTATGAGGTTTGATTGATAATCATGGGATGTTTATTTGTATAGAGATATAAATCAAATCTCATAGGTACGTGTTGGAGAACTATGTACTGGATTGACCCACTTTGAGATCACTACATGGATTAGTGTCATAAGTGATCCTCAAAATAAAATGTCATCGTATCCTCAGACCTAAAATTACCATGGATTCCAACATAAGGAATATTAAGTTTCAACTCAATCAATTGTTGTCTTTAACCGAATAATTATAAAGGTTGAGATTGGGCATAATATAAATCATGTAGAGGAAGTTGAGTGATTAAGATGGGATTTGTCCCTCTCGTTGTGAGAGAGATATCTCTGGGCCCTTCGATAAGTGAGATTGAGAAATGCATGGTCGTGCTCAAATGAATTGATAGTGAGATCAATTTCATTTGTTTTTATCAGTTCACTTAGAAATCGAGAAATGATAAGATTGAATGATATAAGGATGACACTATCCATACCTTATGTTAAATCTAGATATCATGTGACAAAAGGATAATGACATAAGTTATGGATTAGGTAAAAATCGGATCACTGATCTTCACTTAATTTGGGTAAACATAATGTCTTGCTAGAGGCCACTTATGTTTTGTTGAGTAAAATTTTTTTAGGTCAACTGCCAACATTAAGTGAACCTATAGGGTCACACACAAAAGAACGAGTCAAAAGGATCATGGACTAAATTTAATGTCTTATGGGAATAATAATTTATTATTATTAAGAATAATAATAAATTAAAGGACCATGGACTAAATTTAATGTCTTGCAGGAATAATAATTTATTATTATTGAGAGTAATAATAAATTATTATGTTGTTATGTCCAAGAATTATATTTTAAGAAATATTATTCCTAATTAGATTAAGGGGCATTAATGTCATTACTCATATGAGAATGACATTAGTATAAAAGGCACATAAAGAGATCTCTCTAGGGTTAACGACTTGTCTGTCGACATTAGACCGGCAGAGAAAATCTGTAAACCCTAAAAAGAGAGAAACACGAAGAGTCGTGTATGAAAATCCCAATATTATCTAGAAGTGTTCTAGATCACGCTAGCACGTATAGGATCCTTTTTAAAGGAGTATTCGTTCGTGTGGATACCGTAGAGGGTATTGCGAATTTGTGATACCTATAGAATCGATCTACAAATTGATTTCAAGTTTCAAGCTTTTAAAGGTACGAAATCAAACTATTTGTTTTGTTTTAATCTAATCAATACACATGGATACTGGGTTAGGGTTTTCTTTTTGAATTCCGCTGCGAAAGATTTGATCTTTATAATTTTAAAACCCTATGGAAACCTAACAGTTCCTCATCACCATTCCTAGAGGAACCAGTATTAGGGGCTCTCCTTCTTGGCAACATTCTATTGCAAGCATACACCAAAACATGAGATAAAAAGGAAAAACTATCATGAGAGATTAAACGCTATATAAACTATAAGGTACTATAAAACCATATAGATAAACAACTCCTATTATTTCTACCCCACTCATCAATGCTCGCCGCCCTAAGGAGTTCATAACTTATTTCTAAAAAGATCATCAACCTAAAGCTCCGATACCAAATAAGCTGTAACACCCTAAACTAAGGCATTACAACCCGCTACATGTCCTCTCTTTAAAGGTATACGCAAAGGCTATAAATATCTAAATCACAATACATATCATCACATAACTCCACAACTTAAATAAAGAATACTCAATATGAAAATCCAGATAATATAACTTCAATAACATCTATATTGGCATAAACCAAGCCAACCGAAAAAAATTCTTATAAGAAACATTAAATTAATAACTTATAAAATCTTTTCAATTGGAAACCTAAAGAAAATCTAACAACTCAATACGATCAGTAAAACTTCACTCCAGCCGTCTACATATCAGTTGGGTAATCGGGTCCACTATCGTCCTCCCCAACCTCTACGAATACATCAAAACCAGATAAATCATGCACTATTTAGTCTTCACCTGTTCTTGAAAAAAAAAAAGGAATGAGCACAAAAGCCCACTACATCCAAACCAAAAACACATGCGTATGATCATACATCAAACAGTTCACACACAACATAGTATCTAATGCAGCAAGCACTAATTATTATCTTTTCATTAATCCAACATACAACACAGTTCAAGATAATCCATGACTAATTCTAAACTTGGAATAACTCAGGCTCCTTAAAAACAAGCAGTATAGGAAAATATGCAATATAATATATATATATATATGGTGTTGGGAATCTCCCACACACCCGGGTGTCATACTCACATTACTCCTAAACTACCGGAATCACCTCTATGCACGAGTCCACTCGGGACAACCTTACACATAGATCATCAGGTTGCCAGCGTTAGTATCACACTTTGCGTGGTCTTTACTAACAGTAGCCACTCACAACCAACACTCGATTCAACTATAGTCAAATATAAATTCGGTCAAATTCACAATCATTTTAACAACAATTATGATTCAAATTCTCCTAATACTTTAAGATCTATGAATTATAGTTCCGACTTGAGTCTTACCTTCTTCAATTGATTGTAGATCTGAAATCCCTCAATTCCTTCACTTAAGGTTTTCCTCCAATTTCCACCAACGATCAATTCCTTTCACCAATCAACAACAAAATCTTATAAAGAACACATCCTAGAATGAACTAAAGAATTATGAGAGGTTACTTACCCGATTCCTTAATGAAATCCTCTTTGGAGAGTGCTAGCTGAGGTTTGTTTATGTTTAAGAGAGGTTATGATGGTTAGGGATGAGTTTAAGATGAATTTATAGAGTTAATTCTCGAAGGAATATAGGCTGGAACGCATAGGAAACAAAGCTGGTGGCTTAAAACTCTCAGGTCGCACAAGATCATCCAAGGCCGCCACTTAGGCTGACGGCCTTCTTGGCTATGCCGACAGCCGACGTTTATACACCGGCGGCCTAAATGCCTGCGTACGACCAAATTCTCCAATTCGCACAATTTTCCCTTAATGCTCTAAGCTGGTGTTTAGGCCGTTATCCTTTGTATTTAGGCTGGCGGCCTATATGTCGGCCTACTCCAAAATTATCCAGTCATTCACGTAAAGCTTCCCCGTGTCCAAATTCATTTGTTCCAAGATAAAAATACCCTTTTAAATAACTATATATTACATTAATACCCTTCCCTATGAAATATTTACTTGTATATTACAACTAGTCTATTTTTAGTCCTGGGATGCCTTCATGAAGCTAAGGCTCCCAATACTTGACTGGGTTACCTTGATGAAGTTAAGGTTCTCAATACTTGATATTTCTATTAACTTGCTTATTATATTACTTATTATGTCTTTCTTATGTTTTCATATTTTCATGATTTCCACTTTCATGATCATGCATGAACATTTTGATTTTTGTCTCAACAAGATAAAGAAGAAAATGTTTTCTTAAATAAAAAGATAGAAGTTCTTTTCCAAAATAAATTTTGTCATGTAAGGAAATGATTTTTCCTATAAAGACTTAGGAATTTATCTTAGCAAATTCTTTCCAAAAATTTAGAGGAGTTCATCATGAGTTTTTGAGTAACAAAAGAACATAGGGATTTTAGATAATACATAAAGTAGATATTTCATACATACACTCTACAAAACCATAAAATTGAACAGTTTTCTTTAAAAATTAAAATTTCAAATTCTTGTTTAACAAAAGTTTTACTAAACTTCATTAAGAAAGTTTCACCAATACTCTAGAATATGAAGGAATAGACTAGTTTAACAAAACACCAAGAATGTTTCTTTTATAAGGATAAAATGATCTTAGGGAATAAAGTTAGTAAACAACTTAGGAAATCATTTTAAGTAAATGAGATAAACTTGAGAAAAGGTTAAGAAAATATAAAGTTTGATAAATTTTAACTACTCTCAAATAGTATTTAGAAACTACCCTTTCAATCTCTAGAAATTAAGTTATAAGAAACTTAGAAAGATAAAAAATAATAATTCTTTTGAATTTTGAAAGACAAAGGAAATATAATAAAAAGGAGAAAATACTCACTTAAATAATTTAAGAAATTTTTCAAGTTAAGTGGAAATTTTCGAAGTTTTACTTTTTCCCAATTTCTAGAAAACATTGCTTTTACAAAAATCATGATTGAGACAATTTCATTAAACTCATGCATTGATATGAGTTAATATATATATATATATATATATTCTAAAGGTTTTTCCAACTATAATAATATCTATATTTTGCCACAAGTATTTTTAGATAAAGAAAAATTTGCAAAAGTAAGTTTTGAAAACTAGAATTTTCGTGGTGAATCTGTACCCTACGCTTTTGGGACCTAAACGACCTTTTATGATAAGAATAACCTTAGAAACGGATAGATCTTTTCGAATAGGTAGAAAATGGTATATTACATGCAAAATTCCGAGTTAAAATGAGCAAGTTATGGTCATTTTAAGTTGGAATTTCCACCTATAAGAATTTTACAGCAACTAGAAAATAAAGTTAGAAGTTTTGACTAGAAATTCCATAGAATACTCATTTTAGGTATTTCCTTTGTTTAGGGACCAAGGAGGAGGACGTATACTACCTCGAAGACTACTGCGACTGAGAAAGTATCGTCATGGTTGAGTGAGTCTGCTTCCCTTATTTTTCATGCTTATGTTTATGCTTGTAATTTAGTTACATTAGACTTAAGGAAAGATAAAATTGAAAATACATGTGTTTATAACTTGTTGAAAGAATATTAATTATATCGAACCATGAATTGCTCATAATGAATTATATGTTATATTAGCATGTGGAAAGTGGTTGAAATTGATTGATCACCTGAAAGAAATTATAATGCAAATGGCTAACTAAATAAAAAATC